>JAODFW021708619.1:0-20940 GCA_027575235.2 Palythoa mutuki
GAAAATTTGTCCACTATTCCCAATCTACACGAGCAATTTTTCCTTGTCAAGGCAAACTTGTCAAGGAAAAATTGCTCGTGTAAATGGGGCTTAAGGGTGTGCGGTCCGCTTGCCAAAACCCTTACCGTATATATGACCATTCTCTGCAATTTTCCCCACGCTATTTTATTACATGACTTAAAGAAGAAAGAAGTAGCTTTTTCTAAAAAATGAATTTAAGGCTAGAATGCAGAAATTGATAAACAATTTATTGCCAAATATGAGGCAAATGGCTAAGATCGATACACTATTTATGACCACAACGGCTGAAAAACCATACCCTTTGGGGCCGCACATACCAATATATAACCCTCCGCCCGGGTTGGATTACACATTTTAAAAACTGAGCAGCTTGAAAACCTACAACTGCGGCCTTTTTTTGAAGAATTTGATCAACTGAGGGGTCCTATTGTTCTGTCAGAAACGAATGTAAATTGAAAATTAAGCGGGCATGGCCATACAGTTTATTTGCATATCCGCATCGATGTGGCAGCAAACGTGATTGCCAACCCTTCGTTGTAGTAATTGATCACTTCTCAAATGTCTTAAAAGTTGTCGTTAGGATATCATTGTGCATGCAGCTTGTTTTCTTCAGATATACAGAAATAAATTCGTTGTTGTTTATTCTGCGGTAATTCAAGCCAAAAGCCTGCAATGATTTTGTCAAGAACTCATTCGTAAATCCTTTGAGTTTTTATTGTGAGGAGTTAGCTTTTTCTCTACAAACTGTTGGAATTAATGAGCACTAAATACTGTTCCTATTTCTTTTGAATTTATTATAACATCCGCTACATTATTTGCTTTTTGTGAAGCCACTGTGGAAACCTTTTAACTTCTAGGTAATTATTATTACTTTCACCACGAAAGATTAAAGCGCCCTTAACGACATAATGAATGGCGCCACGAGTTCTATGAAAGTTGCGATATCGCAGAGTGAAATGATTAATGATCACTGTGTTATTATTTTAAAGTTTTATTTGATTCTTATCATTATTAATTTAATACGACTTTGAGCGGCAACTCAGTAGGTAGAATAACTGTTATTGAACTTTTAAGACTGAATGACTGAAGACGTTTTCCGACGCGACTTTTGAGAGTTTTAAAACTAAAGAAAGTCAAAACCAGGAATTTGACCTGACTATAAATACGACTCACTTTCTGAGAGAACAGACTTTTTCAAAATAGTGGCGCGCCCGAATAACACATTTATTTGACCCTTTTGTGTTTTTTGTTTAATCAAAAAGCAATAAAAGAAAATAATGTGATTCTGCGAAGCTAGCTGAATCATTTCGAGCCTATAGTGATTAAGATGCTGTTTTAAATGTAATTGGTACCAGCGTGCCTGAATTTGGCGCCAAAACATCGTGCAACCGTGCGCAAAGTTCCCGCCATTTAGTATTCTACAGATCACCAACGTCTTCTAGTTTTGTCTTTATTTTATTTTATTTTTAGGATTCTAATTTTTTAATTGTAAATTTTAAATTATTGTAAATTTGATGTAATTCTACTAAGCCTAAATGAAATGACAAAGCTCTATTATTAGACAGGACAGACTCAGAGAAATTCTTACTGCAAGGAAAAATATAGATTTACTTCCAGTCGTCTCGGAATATTAAAAATATTGTATCTAAATACCAGCAACTGGGCAATAGATAGGTAGATGTTGAAACTGAGAAATTGTGCTAACGCGCCTTCTTTGCGTTCGATTGAGAAAAAGAACGATATTTGAGCGAAGGAATCTTTTTGGGATACTTTTCCCTTTTCTCAAGGCCAGAATCGAATATTAAGTTTATTAGATTTGGTGGCATTGGCCGTGCTAACTTCTCAAATGGATTCTAGACACCTCATCCCCCGACAAAGTTCTCAAAAAACTGTTTGTTTTCGGTATTTGCATTCACGATATGACGTTTTATGATTTACAAATTTACCAGTGCCGTAGTGCCATTTTTCAGCATTTGTATCAGTTTTATCGTACCAAAATATAAATCAGTTTATGGTTGATATTGGAGTTTCTTCCTTGAAAGATTAAGCTGATATCTGACTTCAAGATCTCATCTGAGTTTGAAAAATCAATTCTTACTAATTAAACTGGAAAACTATTATTCAAAATGTTTTGGACCGGTCATAATTGCCAAATACTGATATGTTTTGGACCGGTTATAAATGCAAAATATATGCATGGTACCAACATGAAATATTCGGTTCTGTGAATCAAAACCAAAATTATGATACAAAAAGTCGTGGAGTATTTCGGTGTTTTTTCTTTTATCTACAAGTTTGTTTGCTTGTCTACGGCCTCTTTGAACTCTAAAGACTTCATCAATACCTCCAGACTGTCAAAATCTCTTTTTGTTGCGGTTTAAATATTTAACTTTTTAATGATAAAATTCGGCGCTTTGTTATCATAATTGTTTACAGTTTATGATTGCGTTCAATTCAGTAAAAGGCTTTTGAAATAAAACAGCTTGCCTACTGACTTCAAAGTGTAATAAACACCCAAACACCTTGCTTACTGATTTCTAAATTCAAAATTCGTCTAATGGAAGTGGTTTACAAAATTTACGTCAAAACTTTACTGACGCAATCTAAGTTTCTTCACTGTGCAGAGAAGTTGTTTCGAGATTGATCGTCAGCTCAGGCGAACATGTACTATAACAGACAACTCGTAAAACCGCCAACCCCGAACAATGCTGAGTCCAAGTTAAAACACAGCTGGAAAAAATACATTAATATAATCATTTTCCTTAAGTATTTATGAATACCATACATTTTGGTTTGTGCTGCATTAAATGAGAAATTAATTGCTTTGCAGCTAGCAAAAAACTGCAAGAATGCTGCAATCTGCTACCGCCCAAAAGGAAACAACAGCGCTGTTATGATAATTGCAAGGATTTTTGACGAAAAAAACAATCAACCAAATTTTCAAAAAGTTAACGATCGGTTAACTGTTTTTTAGTCTGCTTATTTAAAATAATGCAACGAGACCCGTAAGTGACACAAACATAAATCATTTGTGCGGGGATTTAGGCAACAAGTATTGGGATATATATTGAGCAACAAAAGTGGTTAATTGTAGTAATGTTGTGTTTTGCAGTTGATACTAAATTTTCAACATTTTGTTTTAGATCTGATTAGTAAAACTAATAAACTCATAAATGTGTCCAACAATGTCCCCAAGGAAACAACAGTACGTTCATTCCTTTGCCCTTACCAAGACTATATTAATGGGCCAACCTAAAGTGGTTCCACAATAAATGTATTTGCGTTCAACTTTGGACGGTAGATCAAATCAACTAATAAAGTCATTAATCTATTTCAGAATGCGAAAAACCGAACGGGAGTGTTTTATTTAAGTAACTGTACAAAATCTTTGACAGTGGATCAGACTAAACTTCAAGGCCGTAGCCAGAAAAATATAATGACGAGGCAATATCCAATGTCTGAGCCCCAATGACTGTTCCGGCGCCAACCAAGGAAGGTGCACGCTTTTTTTATAAGAACTACTTTATAAGAACAACGAGGCTCAAATTTACCAAAGTTTAAGAACAATTTAAGAACAAGCTCAGGCTGAGGCTTGATACTCTAGCAAAGTTTTTGCGCTAAAAAAATGACTAAAACTTAGCGATACAGCAAAAAATATTAAAAGATTCACTGCAAAGACTGCTCAACTAACAATGAAGGTAGTTGTTCGCCTCTAAATTCAGTCGTACCATACATGTGTGGCGCAAGGCGTTTCGTTTCCAACACCTTGTTTTGTTTTGTTTATTCTTAAATAAAAACCGCTCGCAGAAATAAGAACAAATTAAGAACAAATTGAGGCTTATATCGCCAAAAAATTAAGAACAATGAGCCTCGGCAAAATTTACTGGTTCTTATAAAAAAAAGCGTGTAGTTCGCCTCTTTATTCAGCATTACGACAAACACGTGTGTGGTGTGAACGTTTCGTTTTCCAACATCTTGTTTCGATTTCGATTTGCTCACAGAAATACGAACACATTGAGGCCGGCCCATGAGTTCGCCAAAAAGTTAAGAACACGCAATAAACCTTGGCAAAATCGGGATTTACAAGTTCAACTAAAAGCGCGTAAACACAATACGGGATAAAGCCGATTATTTGACAAAAAATTCCAAACTCTACCGAGGTCTAGTTGATAGTTGCTTTTTAATGTAAGTGAAAAACAAAATCGAAAACAAGTGAATGAGGTAACTGCCACGATTTGCCTCATACTGTCTATGGCTCTGATCTTACAACTTAACAGGTATATGCGACATTTTTTAATGTTCTTGTTCTTCGAAAGAACTTCTAACGAACTTGGTTAGAAATGTGCTTAAATAGAATAATGAACTTTTAAAAGGATAATGAACAAATAGTCAACCGAAGATCATTTCATCTTTCGAACTGTATGTTTAAGAATGAACACTGAAACTGTTTACTGAGGCGATGATGTTTGATTAATTTGATAATTGTGGAATATGATTTGAAACGCAAGCGAAGGCCAGCCATATTCGAATGTCATTTTACCAATTAGTAATTAGAAAGTCGGTTTCCTATTTAAAAAGCAAAAGCAATTCCCACCTCTTTGCTCTTTTTGAAACTGTTAAGGGCAGTAAATTTATGAAATTTTGAAACAGATGGTTTAATGTTTTTGGTTATTGTCAAATGTTTCTCATGAATTTTGAGATTTTGACGAATTTTCAACGTATATTTACTATTTCTGTAAACTACAAATTTTCTTCAGTATAACGAAACTCAGCCGACTGCTTTATTTGTGGGTTATGATGATTGAGTTGACTGTCCATAACAACATTCCCATTCCGATCAATATAAACACTGCAATATCTTAATAAAGGGTCGCTGAGTGGAATCTCAAAACAAGCGAGGCAAACAATAAAACGAGTGCTTTCAATAGCATAGTCCTATTTCCTGCGTAGGTGTTATAAACTAATTTCCCCCTCTGGCGGTTTGTGCGAACAAGAAAAAGGTGGAAGTTTTAATGATTGACTTTAAACGCCACGCCCCGCGGGGTTGATTTATTATTTTATAGTTAGAATTAAATTTTTTTGAAAAGATAACAGGGTATATATTAAGATTAAGACCGTGAGATTAGCACCTAAAAATACAGTCTCTCAAACTGCGTCATAGAAGAGGTTGTTAACTTTAAACAAAAGACGAAGTAGAATTAAAAGTAATGAGAAAAAGGAATTAAAACTGCTTTAATAAAGGAAGCAAAGCTCGATGCAAATTAAACGTGAAAGCATCCGCGTTTGATAAAAAACCATAGAAAAGCCAAAAGGGGGACACATAGACGGTTAGAAAATGAAAACACAGACACCGAGACGAAGCGGAGATGATTGACAATAAATCAACTAAATATAACAAAAATTGAATAAATTACTTACTCTTCGTCCAACTTCGTTGTTATGCACGGCCAATGAGTAAGTCAACATTTTCTTGGCATCCGATGTGTCTCTTGGGCGAGGAGGGTCCATAAAGCGCCTGGTAAAATCGTATCCATATTTGACGTTATCACTACAGCCACCCCATTCCCAGCCATTCTCCTTGTCCTTTTTTTCCACCTTGCCTCGCACCTTTTTATCACATCCACATTCCAGCCAGTTCTCCCGACTACATCCTCGCGTTATTTCATGCGTCACTCCTGCGGCTGTCACAGCGTATGCGAACGCACTTTCTCGACTCTCTGTTACGGAAAAAAAAACATGTTCAATGTTTTACTCCCAAAATCCCAGTTCTACGTAAAACAAGATGAAGTTTATGATTGTTGATATAATACGTGCTGTGAGTATGGCATTGTTATACAAGAACGATAATAGCTTGCGGTTACAATAAATCTTTCTTATGTTGTGTTTTTAGTTTGTATATTTTCCAAATTGACTACATAAGTTTAAGCATCGCCTGAAAACACAACGTAATCTAGTGGCAAAAACACTCCAAATTACTATAAAGATTACTAAAAGTAAAAGTTCGTAACGGCTTGTGGGACAAACGATCTTAAATCAAATTACACCTAAAAAGAGAGTTTTATTTCTTATTCAAAAAAGGTCATAAGGATAATTCTTCAAGAACGAAGTCAGTTTATTTATTGGCTGAAAAACGTGTCCTAAAAGAAAACAATTGGATACCGCTTTTTGTCAAGTTTTTGAAATTTTTAAAAATTAGTTAACTTAATAATCATAATTAGAATATGATGTTCAGAAATTCGTGTCACGGACCCATGGAGATCGCAATAAACATTTGACTTTGAAGTTTTGTTTGAAAAGAAGAGCCCTAGGGTAGAAAGACGCCACACCGCCTTAATAAACAATGTAATTAAAGCTACTCACTCACCGTTAATCTCAGCAATTCAGTTTATGCAATTCGGTTCATTCAAACAAGAACAAAAAAACTACGTGACCATTTTTTAAGCTTTTTCTAAAAAAGCTGCTGTTTTGAATTTACTACAGTCGTGCTGTGCACGTTGAACAAGCTCAAATTTTCAGTTCCGATGCTTAATTACTACTTGGGTATTTTCTTTGTTTGTGTAAACTTTCATCGTTTTCAAACACATGGGGCTTTAAAATCAATTGTTTCAACTGCTTACAAAGCATATTCTTTACGTGTCATGCTGTTTACAGAACTAGACATTTTCTCGGTTCTATTTTTCCGACAAGCATAGCTAGTGTCTGAAATTTTGTTTGAATTGAGGACTGACTTGAATTTATTGTGATAACAAGCAGCTTTCGTTTTTGAGCAAAATCGTGATACACATGTTATAATCATTTCTTAAAATATCAAAACCAGAAGCGTAACACATTTTTTCTATTGTTTTTTTTCCCACTCAGTCTAAGTTCAACCAGCTTTTCGCTTTGACTTCTAACTACAAAATTTCTTAAAAGTAAGTTTTTTGTCGTTTGGAAAAATATAAGCGTTTTATTTATACACAAATGTAAAAAAAAGGAAAGAGAAAGCCAGTGAAAATACAAAGTCTAAAATAAATTATTTGCCTGTCGTTTTAAATTTTTCCGGCCAATAGACATTGTATTGCCCAAGGTGACAGTGTATAAATGCTACACGTTCCGATCAATACTAGCCTTTAATCAAATTCAGTTTGTCAATTTCTTGCTGCTTTCGTCAAAAGAGATTTGAGAACTGATTGATTAAATTCTAAAGTGGTGGGTGATTGGAAGCTTCAGTAGAACCCCGCTTACTACTGTCCTGCAAAAGCGAAACGTCTCAAAAATCCTATTATGTTTGAAGTTTCGCAATTGTTCATGTAATGCAAAGGAAGTTGAAGTACCAGAGCACAGCCTTTGGCAAGAAATTCATTCGTACTCGACTGCTAAAACGAGAGGTCGTTAAATGTTAACACAAAAAAATCGACAAAGTAAAGAAATTTCTGCCCATGTGAGATACGAGATTACATTTGTTTCGTGCTTGTTACTGTTTCGTTGAGGTTAAAAGCAAATTATCGATCCGTTCGTCCATAAAATTAAAGATTTGGGAACGAATCTGAATTACGTAAGCAGAACGGCGTGTGTGGACGACATCCGGCATCCTGCAAACCACATTGAACTGATTGAGTGTGTGGATAGGTGAGTTGAAATATGGATCGTCTGTGTGATTCCGAGATCAATTTTTGAAATGACATTCATTTACAAAAAAAAACAAAAACATGGATCCAAGACAAAAAACGAGTTGATTTTTAAAATGTATCGATGAACGCTGATTGAAGCTATAAAATATTCAACGGCTGAAAAGTTTCGAGTTAACGCTTGTCTGTATGTACATTTCCATATGCAAGCTTTCGTAGGAGACATGTGATACACAGATATACTATTGATGTTGTTGAGTTTAATGGCTTAAGCGGCTGGCTTTAAATAAAACCAAACGAGGTCATCACAATGAAATTATCTCGTTCTTTGTAGCTAAGATCACCTTGTTATAACGAGTAATGATACCATATTATTCAAGAATTTCCGCTGTCTAAACTTTTCCGAGACTAATCCACTAGATGACAATAAAATCTGTTATTTGTTCACAGAGAGAACTTACTTGTGCCCATCAAACCTTTGCCTTGAAAAACCTGTGCTGTAGTTATGCCTGTACAGTTCCATCGATGATCACGGAAATGTTTCGGACACTCATTTAGTGCGTTTTCTACTCCTTTTTGGACGCTGGGCATCAGGACAGGATGCTGCAAGCAATGATTATTTTGATGGGGTTTGAACCATGACATTAAGGAACAAAATCGCTTTACATCTTCCTTTGAGTTCAGCGGTACTCCTGAGATGGTAGACTGTGAACGGGAAAGCCTTATAAAAAAAGAAAAATATATATACATTTTTCGATACCATAATCATATGTCAGTGTGTGTGTGTCCTTAAAGGTTAGACATTACTTGACCTACAAAATACATACTCAACTCTGTATGAAGTACTTGACTTTCTTAATATCATTAAAACCTGCCCACATTGTTTTTCATTTTCAGACCTAAAATAGCGCTCAGCAATACTGACAATTATTCTTCAGAGTTTTTTGTGGCCCAAGTATGCCCGTAGAGTTTACTAACATAAAAGTTATGTACCTGAATTTTCGGCGACTTGTGCACATGCCAACCAGCATAAAACTTACAAAAATCCAGGCAGCCAATCGAGATGAAGTCATGGCTGTGATATTTTAATCCTGAAGCACTTGGTGTCGAACGGTAGAACTTTGAGCGTTGAGCTAAGATCAGCAGACGAGTAGTCCTTGAGTCCTAGTTAATAACTTGCGTGCTGACACTTACGAAGACTTTACAATGGAGCAGTCTTGCGGTTTACAGCGATATGACTTGGACGTTCTTATATTGACCCCAGTTCCTACGTCGACTCTGCCGTCGGACAACAAACAATTGATGTGAGAAGAGATATGGGTCAAGATGCTCTTGAAACCGTCGCCGCACTCTCTCGATGACGGCGTCTGATTCTGTCTTCAACAGCAATCTTAACAATCTCGCGACCTGAAGTGAGCTGAAACAAGAAGCTTCTATGAATGAAAAGAGACTGTTTTAGCTGAGTCTCTGATTGGTTGTTGATTGTTTCCACAGTTCAGCGACCCTATTTTACCAATAAATCAGCTATTAATGCGGCGACTAAATACTTGTCAAAACAACACTGGTCTTAAGAATGAATTGAAATTCATGAAGTCCGGAAACATACGAATTGATGCGTAGTTCTAAACTACTGCAGTCAAATAAAACTAATTCCGTTGTAATGCGGATACTGAGCTCACCACATATGTGACGCTTAAGGAAATCTAAGCAGCGTTTGTTACGTCTTCGTCGGTATACCCCAATTAAATCCGTGTAGTCCGACCTAATTAAGTGTTTCTTTGTTATTTATTAACTGAAAAACGTGCGATCGAAATTAAAACGATGATTCTTAACACAAGAGTTATTAAATTGAATAGATTGTTTTCATTTGAGGAAACCAATATGCTTGGAGGCGCCCAATTTTGAAGAGCTTTTTGCATATCCATTCAATAAGAAAAGCATTCGTATTGTTTCATTACGGGCCGCCTACATCAAAAGTCGGCTGTACTATAAAAATTTTGACCGCGAAGTGAATAACGGTGATACAATCGGCGATACACGAGAGATTACAGAAGACTCCAATACACAGATACTCACGTCAAACCGTTGAGGAACTATTATAGATAAACCTTTTCCTAGTCAACACAAAAGATTGTCCTCGAAAAAATTTGTTGCGCGAACAGGATGATTTATATATAATAGTCTAGACTGCAATTCCTGTATGGTTCCTATTAAAATACATTTCGTAAAATGGTTGCATATGCAGTGAGTAAATCCGTTTTTAATTACTTTTTTCATGCGAGTTTGAATGATCAAGTGATCGTGTTTTCCCAAAAGCTAGTGACCTGTTTGCCAATAACATACTAAAATTGAACAGCTGGACTGAAAGGAAAATTCAACACGTTCGATTGGACAAATTTGTTGCTATCACCATATCGCCATACGCTACATTTTTGTTTTGATGTAACGGCGCCGCGTCTATAGACTGCTAAGAACTACATAACAAACTTCGCCATTGTTATCTGCAACAATCTGACTATATTAAAAAGAATAAATTGCCTCATAAATGATAGAAGTTGCAGATATATCTTCCCAAAATTTTTTGTTCTATTCACCTCACCGACCTCTTGAAATACTTATTAAATCCAGATGTCCATTTCTGGGGTCTTTTTTCTGCTCTTATAATTATACTTTTGATTTGAAAACTAAAACCCAAGTAAAAAAAATAAATTGCAGGAGTTGAGTATTTTAAGACAACTTCCAAACACTCTCTTTTGCTTTTTCACAAATATCTTGAACCTGAATTTTTTCATTTTTGTTCCAGTGTATTTTTAGACCGTGGTAAATTAGTTTTCAACAGTTCAAGCCGTATTTTTCAGCAGGTTTACTATCTTATTCAAAATCTTATTGATCCATTACACCGTATTTTTTCACTATCTGTTGTATTTTAACAAGTGAATGACTTTTCAGCGACTAATTTAACCTTTGTGTCTTGCTTGATTCACATATAGATGACCTGATATTGCGAACTGCGTGGCTAGAATCCTCGACATTTTACAGCAATTAGTTTAGAGCTATCTGCGGCAAACTGTAAAAAGACGCACTGGGAAGACCGGAAGAAAGCATTACAAAACGACAAGTTTTAATTAAGGGTCTCCGGTTTTTTCAGTAGGTGTAAAGATCACTGGCTTGGAAAACACGTAAACAGAGGGTGGATTAAGGTGACGATAATTGCGGACAAGCTGTTGTTGACACCGGTCAAATCATAGCCCTTGAGAAACTGAAATTCTTGTGAGAAGAATTTGTTGCCACTCTGGTGCAAACGACGAGTACTATTTTCCCTTCTCGCGTCGGCTTTTCAGTAAGTGAAAAAAAAAATTAAAGTCAGGGGGTATATGCCACAAACGTCGAAGTTCATCGAAAAACTTCTCATCTTTTATCTTACCGAAATGAAACCTTTAGAAATATTGACCGGCTTTTGAAACCTTGGTTTTGATATTTTAATACCCTTAACTTAACTTTTTTTTATTCACAAAGAGATTTATTCAGAAAATTTTCTTATGCTGCATAACGTTGTTGTATAAAGATTGCAAAGTTCGTAAGCAAAGATTTCTTCGTAACTGAGATTTGTTGCATCGTCAAAAGTCAACAGCTAACATGAAAATTTACCCAAAGCATTTATTAAGCAAACTTGATGAAAACATAATAGATTGCCTTGAATGATAAACAAAGTCCAGACGATTTGTATGAAGACAAGCCGAAAGGCGCTAAAATAAAATTAACAGCTTCAAAGAGATTCTGCAAAGCAAAGAGCGGCTTCATAAATTTTTGATTTAAACGAAATTGTATTGGTCTTTTGTCCTTCTTTGTCCTTTTTTGACGGCAGTAAAACTTAAAAAGAAATTACACGTATTCATTTTTGCCGGCTATTGTAGGAAATGTAAAAGCTTCAAACGATATTAGTATTACCCGGCGTTGGTGACAATTTTTACTTAAATTAAAATGGTTAGATTTTTTCGTAAAATAAAGTTTGTTACCAATTAATAACCGCGAAATGAACTGTTCTAGAGTTTATAATGGAGTTATTTTCAAGAGCCATTGAAAAATACGGCGCACAATTAGATTTCCCTTCCATAAAGTTTGCAATTGTCAATCAAAGTTCATTAATCAATATCTTGTCCATCTAATATAATTTCACCTCACTGCAAGAATAAATTTTTCTGGAGACGATGTAACATGAAAGAACTCACAACAACTAAAAAGAAGCCATTCGCTATAAACAAATTTGAACGTTGTAACTAACGCATTTTCGTAGAAAAATCTGCACAGTTTTTAGATCTCAAAAAGAGTTTTTTTTTTCTTCGTTTCCTGTGCTAATTTCTTAATTTCTCTTTTATTTAGTATTTGTTTATGAGATTTCCGATATTTTAGTGCACATCCACAGGGAATGTCATTAATCAGTGAAAGTTTTAGAGTTTGAAATTCAAATGCGAATGTGATGGTGAGCAGCATAATCCAGCAATCAAAACCCAATTTTTACTAAAAATTTCTTCGCACTTCTTTATCAGTGATTTGCTACAGATCAAACATTGAAGTAACGAGATCTGTTTTCTAATTGAAACAAAATGTTTTTCGATTTTTTTTGTGTTTGATAATGTTCACAGTTAGAAGCAAGTTTCTTAACTACCTCGTATCATGTGCGCGGAGGCGTGAAATCAGGAATACGGCTGTTCTGTCAACTGTTAAGAACACTGTCGCAGCGGGATAAATAATGAATTGCTACTATTTAAATATTTTGGATTGTAACCACAGGAAATCAAGACAATTAGGGTTCAATGCTTGCTGTTTGGACGCCAAGGAAAGCATTGCGTCTTGGACAGTCAAGTATGATGAGGAAGGATTGCAAAGGAATTGCCCACTTGTGGGTGCCCGGTTGACACCCATCAAAAACCACTTCACACGAGTCACGTTTGTTAGCGACTCTCACTTCCATGTAGGCCTGTTAAGTTACACGCCAAGTTTTTGCTTGCTAGCTATAATTATCTGTTTTATTGCAAAGGTATAAGTATAATTGAATAGCTACCTCAAAAATTTATCAACGAATTTTCTGTTTTAGCATAAGTCGCAGACTTTACAGTTCAGATGTGTGGATTGTTAACAAGATACAGTTTGAAAACATAGTCGAACATCCTTTCTAGAGGCATTTCAGATCTGTTTCAAGCAAATGAATGTCATCGTATTTAAAGAGTAACTTACTTATAGCAAAGATCACTATAATCTTTGGCAATTAGCCGGTATTACAGACACGAATTGTAATAAACAGACACGACTATCCCAAGACATAACTTAAGGTTCTGTGTAACTTTTCCATTGGATAATCTTTCATATGAAATAGCTGGCAATTTGGTACTTTTTAAGACAAAATACCGACAAATTAAAACACTTTATTGTAAGGCAGACCACTTTTGGGTGGTATTGATTAAATCCACATGGACATAATATGCTGCTCATTGAAGAAATAAAATAGTATAGCGTCTAAATGTGTTTAACACATTAACCCAGCCTGAGAAGGAAAATACATTGGGAGGGAACGGACCTTGACCTTAGAAAAGATATCTTACCTTGATATTTAAATTCATTTCTCGTTAACCCAAATGGGAAAAACACCAGAGCTTAAATAGCTTCGTTTATGACTGAGATATGGCTTAAATTTCAAGAAAGGATAAACTAGTTCCATGTAGATTTTGCGTAAAATATTTTTAGTGTGGACTTTCAGGTTTTCTGTCGAAGGTGTAAATTTGCGTGTGGAGCTAGTTGTGTTTGGCCTGTCATGACAAAGAAATGTGTTTGATTGATTCAGTAATTACAATGGCAAGAAAACTGCTATGGTTGCGCCTTGGAGGGCAGGTTGTGGCTAGCTTCATCGCCTTTAGGCCAATAAGATGCGAATCATTTAAATGGAAAATTGAATTTTCTATGAATATTTCTCCAGATGTGATCTTACAAAACTAAAGTCATTAACAAAAAAAACAATAAGTTTGCAAAAGATTAAAAAGAACATCAAATTATCAAGTTACATTTGTTTATATACAATGTCAAAAGCGCTCATATCTTTTTTAATGGGTTATTTTATATTCGTATTTTCTCAACTTCGTCGAACTCTTCAACGAATTCTTGGCACAGCTGTCATATAAACTATCTTCGGTTAAAACTCAAAACACCGGATATTGCACTCTGCTTGATAAGTTTTAGTTGACAATGTTTGAAAGCCGAATGCTGAAATTCGTCCCGTAAACATGTTTAAGAACGCTTAGGAAGAATTCGCATATTTCTCATTGTCCATTTACGGTATTGGTACTCCCGAATATCCTCAAATATGTAAGGAAATACTTATTGATTACGTAGCTTAAAATTCTGTTGGAAAACTATTGTATCAGGATGTTTTTAGAACAGATGGTTGTTGTGTTATTGAAGAATTAATCAAAATATTTAAAGTTTTAATTGCACAAACTGAAAATTTAACCTGCATCTGGGGATATTTCTGGACTCCCTAAGTGTTTTTGTACACACTTATTTTTTAAACATAAACAACCTTTTTTAAGAGCTCAGCTTTAATGGAGCTACGAGGCAGAGAAGCCAAAATTATTTATTACGTTTTTGTGTTTTCCGGACTCCAAATCTAAGCACGGTATTTGTTTAACAAAAACATACTCTTAAATTGAATCGTAATGAAAGTTAGATTCTTCTCTAAATAAATTTAATGGTTTGCTTTCCTCGTTCTCGAGACGAGATTATTTGAGGAAATCTTTAACAAGACGTTTGAAGTTAATCCGATTTCTGCACCGTATTTAGACCTACTGTCGCCGGAGGTGTGAGTTATTGTACCGGTCAGTGTCACATCTTGGTACAACGTTTTTAAAATAACAGATAGTTGCAGTTTGTTTCGGAACACGTAAAACTCAGCAACATGTTTATTTTGTAAATGTACCTAATAAATAATTGTCATTATCATTGTATGAGACCAATTTAAGAACAAAGTCTAAAGTTCGATAACTAGGAATATTTTTGGTAGAAATTTGACTGAAACTCCTATTTTGAAACTTAGTAATACAAAATCTAAGACAAAAAGATGAACTGCAATTTCACTGGACCTCAAGACTCGTGTTCAACAAATAATGAAGGCAGTTTGCTCAGCCTGAATACAATCCTAAAATACACGTGTGATGTGAGGCATTTTTTAACTTTTTAAACTTTAAACTTTTTAAATTTTTAAAAAATTTTAACTGGAGAAACAGTAACTTTTATATTTATATAGAGTTTTTATCGTGAGGCATTTCGTTTTGCAACGCAAAAGTGTTCATAAATATTAGAACAACTTGAGAACAAGTTAAGGATGAGGTCGCAAAAAAAAAAAACCGAACAACGAGTCTCGAACAATGGTTCTTATTTATTATTTAAAAAAGCGTATGTAATTGTGGTATTATAACTGTCTTGTGTATAGCTGTGAAAGGAATTATATACCTCCAAGCTGTCCTGTGTATAATTGTGAAAGAACTTACATACCCCCAAACCGTTATATGTATAACTGTAAAGGAAATTATTATCACGAATCAGCTGAAGTTTGTTTAATGTACGATAATTTAAACTAACACTTTTAAAGTTCTATTTGCCTTAGCTGATAACCCAGCGAGAACTTACCAGATTAATTTCTTTTGAGAACGGTTATATTTGAGTTCGTGAAAACTTGCGACTTCCGTAATTCAGTGCACTCAAAATAAGCTAACGGAAAAAAGTACTTAATCTAAGAGGGCGGGAATTAAGAAATTGATCTTATAGCTTGTGTTTATCGCCCGGGACAAAGAAGTTAATTCTTAAATTATATCTCTGTAAGGAAATAATCTTTGAACCAGACGCCTCAATATACAGAATAAGAATCTAACCACAGCTCGAGCCGGCGGATGCAGTCACTGAATGCTTTGGTTCAACACCTGGCACCACAACTAAACTTGCCGCGGACTGATAGGTTTTGGGTGGGACACAGCTATGATATGAGAAGCACGCGAGATATCTGCCGTCAAACACAAGCATAATTAAGCAACGATCACAGTAATAAAGTTGAAACAGCTAGAGATAAATTATCCGCTTTTTATCCAAAGCAACGGACGACATAGACCACACATGTTTGTATTTGATGAGGAATCTTATTTTTCTCTCATAAAACAGGTAGAAACTTGAACACACACAATTCATATTGGCTCTTTAAAAGAAACTTTATTAAAACGATAAAATGCAAATATGAGAGAAAACTAAGAAGCTAAAAACAGAATGAGTCATTCTGTTTTACTGACGAGCCCGAAAAATTATTAGTTAAGGGGACTATGGTAAAACTGTTTTCTTACTTCAGGATTTCTGACAATATTTAACGGTATTAACAACGATTTATATATGTTGCTTATACGAGAGAGCTTCAATAATTCGAGTTATAAATACTTGGGAAATTGTTAAACCAGTCAACACCCCACAGCTGAAAAACATTGCTAATAGCACAAAACATTTCCGAACTGTGTCGTACAAATGTTATTGGGGGGTTGGTCTGGTAGTTGTCAACATATTTATTCGGAATGCGTAGGACGTAAATACAAAATTTCTTCACGTCCTCGGTTAATCATCAACGTTTTATTTCCTAAATTAAAAAGCAGGACGCCTATTTCCAGCTCAGGAGAAAAACCAGGAAATTGTGATGGCTTCCCAAAGCGGTGAAAGCAGCAAAGAATAGAACGTTTGCACCTGACGTCACAGCGGCTTTTTTATGAATTCTTTTGTTTATAACATCATCATGGCCGCTCAGTCCTTTGTCTTTGGTGCCTCTGAGGATTGTATGTAAACGCTCTAGACGCTAGTTCAATCAATCAAAGTTATAAAGGCTGGCTTCGGTATGAGGTACCATTGCAGAATATTCAGTCTATCCTCTTTGGAAAAATGGTGCATATATAGATACACAACGCAGGTCTGTAAATTACGTGCACTTATGTATGTCCAATATAGATAATCAGTGTAAACTGTTTATTTGGCAACCATGAACAATCCAGATTATACATAAACCGAGCATTTCTTGTTTAAAGATATTTTATAGGCTTGTTTAACAACTGTATACCGTATATTGTCGTCTTGTTCACACAAATGACTATATAATATTCTATAATATTTGTTCAGATGCCTAAAGGTTTTTAATGGCAACCTTCCCAATTCAGCTCGTAGAACTTTAAGAATCTGCATAAAGTCCAACTTACAAAACCAGACATGTAATTTCTTTGCTGGTGATTTTCTCTACGACCCAATACGTCTACTTCGTATAGTACAATTGGATTTACAAGAGTATCAAAAAATTTTCAGCGCATTTTGGTGCTAACAATGAAAAGTTCACATGACGTTAATGGCCGTAAATAGTGCCTGCATAGCTTTATTGTTTAGAGAATTTTCTGCAAGATTAAAGTTTCTTTTTACATTCCTAAAATCATTAAGGATATTCATCTCGTTTGTTTTCAATTCGATGGTCTTTTAGCGTGAAGCATGGGCTACATACCTTTCTCGGAATCTTTTGGAAATCATAACTTTACTATTCCTTAGGTCAATATTCATTTTCCACTTATTACAAAACTAAGTCTAAGCCAAATCCTTTTACGAGCCAAGTGGCCCATTGGAGTCAGTGCTTATCTCCGGTTTCTGTAGTGTTAAGCAGATGAGAGTCATTGACTCCCGCTGGAGGCGACACTAATCCGTCGCAAGTTAGCCCCCAGCAGAAGCTGGTACTCGTTTTACCGACCTCTGGAGGATGGAAAGCTGAGTCAACTTTGGCGGAAAAGAAGGTCACACAAATATTCAAACTCGGCTGAGCCGCGGTTTGAATCTGGGACTTCAGGTTGGAAGGCAGATTTCTTACCACTGCGCCAACCACGCCACTGTTCCTCATATTACGATGGCGATGGCCAAACTATCGAATTTTTTCGTCGTTCACGTACAGAGAAACCCCAGCCAGTCCGCCCACAACTTCGTTCCCAGAACGTTGCCTCCCCCTAACGTCCCTATGACGTTTTTTTGTGGGGAAAATCGACATGGGGAGGAGTTTATTTATTTATTTATTTATTTATTTATTTATTTATAAGATATTTAAACAATAAACTTTAAAACTACACATACGATGAGTTGTACTGGATTCGTTTGAAAATGTTGTACATTGGCGATTTGAAAACTTTGTGTAAACCCCCAAGTTAAGTTAAGTTCTTTTCTCATTTTGGTTTGTTTCTTCGTAAAATAAACAGTATGAAAAAAGCAATTCATATTGAGAGTAGTTTAAACAGTAATCTCTTAGGTACAAAATTACGCAACGTTACGGCTTGTAGTGCGAGGACGTAATAAGTAAAACGGCACCAGAGCGTCATGGATGACCACGGAACATCACCAATGACAAACAAGAAGGAAGTGGTTAATTACTCAAACTGTAAAATATCGTTCATTAATGAAGCTAAAGGTGATAACAAGATCTTCTTCACTAAACTTGAAGATACGAAATCTGATAGCCAGTCTTACTGAAGTACAATCAGAACTTTACCAAGTGTCATAACTGATACCCATGCAGTTTTACTGGAGTACAATCAGAACTTTAGCACAAATATCTAATACCCAGTCTTGATGAAAAACAATCAGAACTTTACGAGAAGGTTAAGGTTAACTGGGGCACCTCTTACAGCAATTGTAGAAACCAAACATGTTCGTTTCTTCCTCAATTGAACCAATCAGCGATGTTTTAAAGCAGTTGAGTAACCAAATATGAATCAAAGCGGTAGGTTTAGATAGAATTTTTAGTGAATAATATTTATTTATGCCTTACACTTATCCTAACTACGAAAAACTTGTAAAATATGCACCTGTCTGTTTGTAGAGATACGAGTGAATCGTCTCAGTACATGTAGTCCTCGCAGGTGAGTGGTGTACAAACAATGGTAAAATAATTTTGAATGAAGCGATATTTCTTGGCTTGTAAAATTAAAGCTTTGGATACAGTGGATCACTTAATTGAAAAAGCTGAACTGCATGTCCTATTATAGGTTTCGTAACTCCAGCTTATACAATGAATTAATCCCACTTTTGTTATCTCCTTTAAAAGTTTGTGTATGGCGGTGGTAAATGATGAAAAGAAAACTTAATTAAAACATTAATATTGGGTTCTGTACATTCTTTATTGTCTAAAAAGATGACACAACAGACGCGGTATAGCCGCGTAAGTCAATTGTATGCAGATAACACGAAGTTTTTTTTGCTGTTTTCGTCTTCGAAGTACGTCAAGAGTCAACCTATAGGATAAAATTGGCTGGTTGCAAACAGATTGCCTCAAATAAATGCCTTAAATCTAATAAAACTATAATCTATAGAAGACAAAGATCTAGTCTGCAATAAGATAATGCATAGAAAGAAATATGAAAAGATTACAGTTTAATAATAAAAAAGTTAAAAACGTATTAAACGTTTGAGATGAAATGATTAAGTTGATACAGTAATAAAACAAGTGACCCCTGGCTGAGGATTATGAGCAACATCCTTTGTACTAGAACGTACATACTTTAATTAAATTGTACAAGATAATTATCTTGCAGCACCCCACTTTGAGCATTGTAATACTGTTATCGTGTGCCGGTGTGGAGAGGTAGAGGTACACAAGGGCTTGCGCTGGGCGCGGCTGATTACCAAGTTAAATCAAATGGACAACTTGGATCACGGAGGCAAAACTCTTGTTAAAAACTCCAAATTACCTGGTACCTAGCAATGTTCTGTCATTTTTCGCGGAGCTTTTCTCAACGGTATCGAATCAAAGTACTCAGAGACTATGTAATGTCTCACAGTGTAAGCTGACCTTAAGAAACTTAGACCAAGGTCGCCCAAGGGCAAGGAACACGGAATTTTTTTTAAAAACAAATAACTCCAGTCAATCGAATATCAAAAACTATGGTCATTCAAGGTGTCACGACAACAATAGATTGCAGTGTACAATATAGCAAAAGATTTAATGTTTTTATATTGAGTTTAAAGTTCTCCTCTAGCTTTCGTCTCAAGGAAACGCCTAGAAAAATCTCTCCAACACATGAAAGACGCCTCCGATGAACTATTGTCATCAGGAATTACAAAATAGCTCAAGGATCATGTATGTTATTTTCATTATCATTAGGTGGTCGTCTTAAAACAAGGACTCATTAATCCAATGATTAAATAACGATTTAAACATCAGTTTCCTAAACTATCAAAGGGGGCGACTAACAATAGTTTAACCTTGAATTGACTTTATAATTTGTTTTATCTTTTCGCCGACCCATTTAATAGCTAAGAACAGAGTATCTCGCGCCCTCTTTCTATCTGCTCTTTTGTAGTTACTTGTCGCTATACTGAGTTGCATTCCCATTTTGCCTGCGCGGTTAACATGTTTGACTAGTTTCTTGGTAAATTAATATCGACTTATTGTCTTTTAGCTTTTCGCTCTACATATAGAAATTATAGTTTTCCATAGTGTTCGAAATGCAATTACCAAATCTGATGAAGAACACTCACATAAAACCTTTTATTTACCCCAACCCCAACTAATTTCCTTTTAAATAGAATGCTTCATATATCCTCCACACTGGAATAACGCTCCTGGTATTTAAAATCAAGTGTAGTATTTCTTGTTTTAAGTAGTAATTTGTTTCGTACTTTGAGACCATTAACATAACCATTAACATATGGAAGAAAACTAGAGTTTGCGAGATCTTTAACTAGGTGTACAGGACACAGAAGTTTGAACCATTCAAAAGCAATATAAAGCATGCACGTATCCCTATATCAGCAAGCCAATTGCAAACGTTGAGGGTGAAACTCGCGAATTAGTCTAGAAATTACATGCATGGGTAGTGCTTAAATTTGCGACAACAAACGCTATATGTGCAAAAGATATTTTCAGGAGGATCACACGCACACAAATAGCACCAACGCTAAAATCGGGACACTACCGAAACCAGAAGTGACGAGAACATCCCTAAAGTACGGCCAGTGCTGTTTTGGCCCGAGGTGTGGGACCCAAGTATTTCACTAAAGTACGGCAAGTGCTATTTTAGCCCAAGGTGTGGGACCCAAGTATTTCACTAAAGTACGACCGGTGCTATTTTAGCCCAAGGTGTGGGACCCAAGTATTTCACTAAAGTACGACCGGTGCTATTTTAGCCCAACGTGTGGGACCCAAGTATTTCACTAAAGTACGACCGGTGCTATTTTAGCCCAAGGTGTAGGACCCAAGTATTTCACTAAAGTA
>JAODFW021708620.1:0-13151 GCA_027575235.2 Palythoa mutuki
GGTGGAAACAGTGAAATATTGCACTAAATTCAACTCTTCAAATTACGTGACTGGAGTTGCGTGACTCGAATCGCTTTATCAATATCTCAGGAACACGGAATGAAAGCAATAAAATTTGTGTGTGAAAATCTGTTCAGGGGAGCAAAAAAGATATCAAAAGCACATGCAATTGCACGGAGTTCATAATTTGGAGGTTAGCATTTTGATTACGTCACCGTGCAAACACTCTATAGATCATTTTTCATTGTTTTACCATATTACTGTTGATGACGAAAATTAGTCGTCAAAACGTCCAGTGCTTATTTTTTTGATTACATGAGATAAAATGAGCAAAGAAAAAACTGATCGAAGGTCGGAGTGGGACAAAGACAATGCGAGTTTTTTCAAAAAAGAAACCAGTCTTTGAAAAATGTCGAAGGGGCTCGTAAGTCTACACTTGTAAACAAGAGAAAAACTAGGTAGGTAGGTGGATACTTTAATAATCAGTTCCCCTTTGGCACTTTTCAATAACATTTATGCATGATAAACTATTTACTTACTTATATACGTACTTACTTACTTATTTATTTACTTACTTACTACTTACTTACCCAGTAATTATTTACAATTGAAGATTTAAAAACGTGAATTAAGTCTAAATTCAAATTCAAAAATGTTTCGATGTTCAGGTCAAAAGGCTAATAATCTATTTCCATGTGATGCTATTGAGGTGATCTAAAAATGCTTGTTTAAAAGATTTTAAATTTGGCTTTGCTTTCAGTGAATTGTCTGATGAGTTCCAAAGTTCAGCTGCTCTTTAGCCAAACGAGCGTTACCCAGTCACTGTTTTGAAATGTGGAATTTGTAGGTGATCTTACTAAAGCAGTAAAAGCAAAAATATATCGGAATACTACAAATAAACAAATTTCATCAATGCTCCTGTCCGCCATATGTCGCTAATCAAACTAACACGTGGACCACGCGGGTTTGCCCCAACTTCGCACACGCGATTTAAACATTTAGCGGGTTGAACAAAGTCGGGCCGAACCTCGTCGGCCGAACCCAATCTCAGTCCCAGAGCCTGCGTTCTTTTTCGACGGCGCCAAGAAAGAAACGCGGGCTCTGTGAATGAGGTTGGGTTGAAAGTTGCAATTCCCGACAAAAAGAAGTGCAATACCCCCTTTCCCCAACATAAAGTTGGTTGATATCCGTAGCAACCGTTCAGTTTTTAGTAAATTTACCCCAAACAACATTGAAAAGGGGAAGGGGAGCACAAGTGTTTCAATATTTTTGTCCCGGATTGCAGCTCAACGAGGTCGCACCGCAAGCCTTACAAAGACGCACTCATCACGCATAACAAACAGACAAGAGTTACAGACACATACACAACTGCAGCCGCTTCAGAGCCTACTATACAGCCTCGGAGCACAGCACCACAACCAGATGGAATAAGCTGGAAGTCGTTTTGCTGAGGGAGGAAAATTACAGCCCCGGAGAAAAACCCTTGGAGTCAGATTGAGATCGACAAATCTCAGTCTACGTGCAGAGCCCGGGAGTCGAACCCGGGTGGTAGCGATGGGAGGCGCGAGCGATGACCGCTACGCCAACCTGACTCCTGTTCGCGCAAAAACTTATAATATTTGTAGAAAAACAAAGCCACTAAACTCTTGCCCTAATTGAAAACGTTATAGTAATTTGAGCTTCCTATATCCCCAAAACTTGCTTTCAATTGGTCAACAGTCAAGTAATGGCTTCAAATGTTTTTTAAAATTGTACTGAAAAAATTTCAAAATAAAAAGGGGTTTGGACAAAATTAAAAAAAACGGAAGCCAAATTCTCTGTCAAAACGTTCTTTGACTTCTCATCTACTCTCCAACATCAAAAATTTTTGCTTCGTTTCTTTCATACGCGCACGGCACAAACTAACCAACGTTCGACCCTCGTTAAAAATTATAACCCACAATCCGCGACAAAGATATTGAAACACTTGTGCGCCCCTTCCCCTTTTCAATGTTGTTTGGGGTAAATTCATTAAAAACTGAACGGTTGCTACGGATATCAACCAACATTGTGTTGGGGAAAGGGGATGTTTCACTTCTTTTTGTCTGGGATTGTGGGCCCTTGTAATTCAGCCCATCACTACAAGGAGGGCAGTTGAGCAAGGCTGACTATTTTATTATTAAAGCATAGCCTCCGTATAGAACAAAATACTTGGCGTAAATAAGTTAGATTTGCTCAGTATCATAGGATCAGGGGGTTTCCCTGAGTTAATTTCCGTGAAATTCCATGTTATTGTTAGTTGTTTACATACAAAGCTAAGCTTTTGATTTTCACGGTGTCACCGGATTTTACAATTCAACTTACTTAATGCACAAATAACATTTTAACGTTAAAAGATTACTTTGCAGAAACATACGTACAGTGAGTGGACTGTTTCAAAATCGTGTTGATTGTAATGAAAATTCTGTTACACTTCAAGTATTTTTAGAATATGAACTATTAGGTTAGGAATAGTGGCTTTGTCATGCAACGGTTTACGGCAATTTTTTCCGCAAGCTTGTAGAATAATGTAACAGGGGAATCCCGGTATAGAAAGTATATTATGCGGTATGGCTATAACATAAATATGCGTTATTGAACAAGCTTGTTCGGTCAAGATGGCTGGATATTGGCTAAGTTCTTTTTTTGCGTGATTATGGACCGAGACGAAGTCGAACAAGCTTGTTCAATAAAGGATTTATTATATGGCCAAAGAATTTCGCTACTGTTGTCACCCGTAAGACAAAAACGCTTCCATGTCTTCATATCACTTAGCGTTTTAATTTTTGTATTTGTTGGTTTTTATTGACAAATACATTTACGAAACTCGTCTACGTTTTATTTGTTTTGACTGACCTCTTTTTGCGACTCCATTGCCGAAATCTCGATGTGTAATTCCGCTCCATGCAATTTTTTTTCTTGCGGGAACAAAACGGGCAATCCCGAGCAGGCAAAATGGGCCTATCTTGCCTACTCGTGTAACCAATCAGAACACAGGATTCGCTTCATCTTGCCCGCTCAGCGAGCCTGCCATATAATAATATAACATATTAACAATTAGTAGAATCCTAGTCACGATCTAACGCAAATGCTGTAATCTGATTGGCTATCGTACTTGCTATCTGTCAGGTGTTATATAATAACCCAAGTTATTCTCCTATTCTAATTGATTCTCGCCTGTGATCTATTAGAGGATAGACGCACGATTGACGTCACCATTACAAAATTTTTTAAAATTTTTTATTATATAAAACAAATAGATTCCATGTTTTTGTGCGTCTATTCAGTAATAGATCACAGAGGACATCAAATTGTGGTAAGAACATGAATTAGTGACACACTCGGCTGTCGCCTCGTGTACCACTTTTTTGTTCTTACCACAGTTTGACGTCATCTATGACCTATTACTGAACAGACACACCCAAACATAAAATCTATATGTTAAATATAACATATCAACAATTAGTAGAAATCTAGTTTCGATCTGACGCAAATGCTGTAATCTGATTGGCTATCATGTTCACTATCTATCAGGTAATAGATAGTGTCTGTGAGATCCAATATGGCGCCCTACAGTTCCCGATCTACAATCATTTTTGAAGACGATTTGAAGCTTCTAATTGACAAAACAATTCAAGATAAAACAAAGACAGCAACAAAATATGGTGTAAAAATTTTCGAAGGTAAGAAAAAATCAATTTGAAGAAGTTTCATTATACAAACTGTCGAGCACATAATCACGCGAAACCTCGTCATTCTATTGCGAGCTCGTCATTCTAATTTTGCATAGAAGTTGCGTCCTCATCAACTGGATGCCGTAAAGGCTTTTGCTGGGCAACCTGTTGTTTTAGTTCATATTTTATCCACTTCACTTATACATCAGTGTGACTGTTTGCATATAAAACTAAAGTCTACTATATAAGCATTGCTGGCTACTAAGCATTACTGTCTACCATGCATTGCTGTCCGCATTCATTTATAGATCTTTAGATTTTAGAACTTTAAACAGCTGATGAATTGACCATGCTGAAATAAAGATTCCTTACTTACTTTATACCCTTTAGCTAGTGATGCACACAAGGGCTTTCTAATTGCGACGTTAATTTTAGTAATAACTGACGCGACAATCCCCTCGACAGGTAGCTCAGTGAAAATAGAAATGGGGCTTCGATCTGATTAGAGACATCAACCTCCGAGTACGAGTACGTGTACGAGTACAAGATTTTAAGAGCGCGTGCGCTTGTACAAGCAAACTGGTTGTCGAGAGGACGAGATTTGTTGCAAAAGTCGTCTTCTCGACAACAAGTGTTTAAAATTTAAGAATACAGATAAGTAGTCGAACTTTCGGTTTTATATGTCTATCGGTTCAAAGAAGAAATCGCTGCTCAAAAAACCTCGAAACAGCTGGAGGCAAGTATACGATAATGAGCCCAAACATTCTTTCTAAAATTTCCAGTTTTGAAAACCACATCACGGAAAGAATACTCAGTATATCAATCTCATATTTTCAGAGAAAGTTTGCTTTGCAGAACCATTTCATTATTCAGAAGCTTTATTTTTGTAACTGAAGTAGAAAGAAGAATGCGTATGCTAATGAGGCAAAAAATGTAAACTTTCGTCAGAGTTTTAAATATCAAGCTTTGCTGGAATGAGCTAGAATTGCATTTCTCAGAAATTAACCTGATTCAAAATTCATGCTAATTAAGAGATATTGTGGATAACTTTGTTATGGTCATACAACCGTCGGTTCTATTTATTTGTGGGCGAAATATGAAAAAATAACCTGTCCTTTTCTCTTTTTTTGTACTGCTTGTTCAATTAAGGTCTTTATTTGCGATATCAGAGGATGGCATGCAGTCGGTTTTTATCACGATTAGGTTATTCCACGCTTTCATTGTTCCAGACATCTAAAGTTCTATGCAGTTTTATTAGCATGTTTTCTGAGAAAATGGCAAGCTTCATAAATTATTGTGCTTATTTCTAACAACCAGTTGAGTTGTTTTATAATAAACACGAGGAAACGGACACGACGCCGCCTCGAAAAACTTTGAGGTACGTTTTACAAGACAGGAAGACTTAGACTTGTATTACCCACGATCTTTTTTTAGAAAAAATCTTGCTTCAGTTAACGTTTATGATTGGGCAAACGATCAACTGACTAAAATGAGATCGTATTGTGCTTAACAGATGCACGTCGGCTTGAAGAAGCAAGCAAGCATTCTCTCTAGACAGACATTTTATTTCTTATTTTCATCAACTTTTTCTTTACAACGCTAATATCTCGCATAAATTTATTGCCTCTGAAATGTTATGTATACTGAATGTGTAATAGGAACGTGAAAACTCGGAATCATTTGCTTTCAACACGTTACTGAACAAAAACTTTCGAACTTAAGAGTTCTATGGCCTTCGAAGGTTCAGTGAGTAAAACGCTCATTGATTCTATATTAGAATTTTGATTTGAAATTTTTAGAACAAGGAACATTTCACATTCTAACCAATCCAAACGAATTTTGTACACATTCAGCATGCAATGCAATGATGTCGTTTATGATTTTCAAGAGTTCGTTTTTTCAAAAAACGCACAAAATCTTCCTTAACAAAAGAAGGAATTAAGCTTCCTTGTGAGCGATCGAATATTTCCATTTTGCGAAGGAGTTCATACAGGAACTGATTCCAAGGTCGAAGAGACAAGGGACCTGACGAGACCAGGTGCTTTCAGGGCGAATAAATTAATAGTTACTGTTATTCATTTCTGAGAATTACTGCATGCACGAACGATTGAATCGACGTATTTTTTTGTTTTCCGAGTTCTCTACAATGCTGGCTTGAAATCATAGCAATGTTCTTTCTCAGTCTTTTTTTCTGTATCATACTCACACAGCCTTGACAGATAAGTTAAAATGTTTCTGGAGAAGTTTTTCAGCTATCAAAGAAAATTGCCTGAAGTTTTTCGCGACTTATACCAGTCAATAGGATAACGTTAGCCATGCAATCAGGTTGCAGCATTTGTGATATAGCACTACAGTTACTTTTACTGATACTGTATACAATATTCAATGTATTGTCGAGTTATACTTGACCAGCTTTCCTTTAGTAGTTTTTCTAAAACGATTCAAAACAAGTGCTGGTTGTAGATAAACTCTACAACAAGGGGACAGGTGAATCGTCGCCCTTATTAAAAACTAAGTAACTTTGCAGGCAGTGATGCATATTAAAAAGCCACGTCGAGTGCACGCGGTGCTACGTGGGAGAGTCAGAAAGGCGACAGGAACAGTATTCGAAACAATTACAAGCTTTTTTTTTTAAGAACAACTTTATAAGAACAACGAGGCTCAAATTTGCCAAAATTTAAGAACAATTTAAGAAAAAGCTCAGGCCGCTGAGGCTTGATAACTAGGAAAGTTTTTGTGGTAGAAAATTGACGAAAACTTAGCGATACAGCATAAAACATAAAAAGATTCACTGTAAAGACTGCCCAACAATTAAACAATGAAGGTAGTTCGCCTCTAAATTCAGCTATACAATACATGTGTGGCGCAAGGTGTTTCATTTTCCAACACCTTATTTTATTTTGTTTTTCTTCAATAAAAACCTCTTGCAGAAATAAGAACAAATTGAGGCTGAAATCGCCAAAAAATTAAGAACAATGAGCAGAAATATTTACTGGTTCTTATAAAAAGAAAACCGTTTAGTAACAGAGCAGAACCTTCAAATGTAGATTACCTGTCACTCCTCATCATTTGATTCAAGATTTATATGTTGTACATTTTGGCAATGTGATATGCTAAAATAAAAACTTGTAAATAAAAAACACCTTTCCTGAACTGAAACAAAACCGTGGATTGACCGGGAAACAAAACAACGGAATTTCAGGAAAGGAATCTACTTTTTTAAAAATAAATACAACTATTTCAGGCAAAGGGTATTCTTTGACTCCAAAGAAAGACCACCGCCCATGTTGTGCCCTACCCACTCCACCCTCCCCACTATATGTCCATCACTTCCATAAGTGTTTCTTTCTTTTTTTCTTCTTTCACTTTTCGCTTCTTCTCCAGAAAACTAACTTCGGTGAGGTTATTTAGCTGAAGATAGTTTTCTAAAATCTGGTTTACATGATTGTTTGTATGGTCAGTCAGTTTGCCGTGTCTTTTCCTTTCGTGACACTTGTGGTCATATTGATGTAAATGACTGTCGGCCAACTATTGGGGTCACTGCATTTAAGTTAGTTTTACTGTCTAAAAGGTTACATTCAAACGTTACTGAGCAACTGAAATTATTCGGATGGTAATTGATTCAAGAATCGATAACAGGGTTTGGTTCTAACTGAGACAAGATTCACTACTCAAGGTTTGTTCAGTTAATGGATGAATTCATTCCAAATCTTTAGATTCGTTAAACTGTTTAAAGGAAATCTATTGTATCGAATGTGGTTTTGTTTGTGAAGTTCAGGGATAAGCCCGTCTTTTTCAATACTACAAAACTGTTCAGTTGGATATTTTTCCGTTCTATTGAAAGAGTTTAAGAACAAAAGAAAAAATGCACGATCCTGCATGTACAGAAAGGTTTTCTGGAACAAACGCCTATTTAGAAATAAAATAAAAATCAACTGATGATCATTTTGTTTCTAAGTTAAAAAAATGATCATTATGTTTCACTTTCAAACTTTGCGTTTACCGTTTCAGGAGAATTGCAAATTTCATGATATAATGAAAATAGAAACATGAAGTTTTGAAAATCAGCGGGTTTTCTCAGTATATTTACGTTTTCTGTTTACAAAAGGCAAGTTTTAAGATAGCTGTATGCATGTTTCTGAGAAAACAATTTACAAAGAAGAAACCTTTTTTTTACAAAAATAGATTTCTATTTCTAAGAACTGGACCGGCTTTTCTCAGAAACGTGACCGCTGGCCGGACATCACTGATTGCCGGTGTGACTGGCTGTGATACAATACTTCCGAGAAATAGACTTCCGGTAACTTTAAGAAAGTTTTCCTGTAAAACATAAAATTTCGCTTTTTCTTTTAGAGATTCTCCCAAGCATCACTGGAAAACAAATGAAGCCCAAATGTATCAAGGAATATTGCTTTGTTGGGAAACTATGGAATTATATAAACAAAGCCAGTGACAACGTGAAATGTGTTCTACCTCCTCAAATCATCATCGGAGAGTGAATCAAGGATACATTGGAAAAACTGTTCAAGCTTTGACTGAAAGTGGTTTTTACTGGGGTGGAATTTCAAGTCAAGAAGCTAAAGAATTATTAAAAGACTCTTCAGTCGGGAGCTTTCTAGTAAGAGACAGTTCAGATCAAAGATATTTATTCACACTCACTTTAAAAACTTCTTCCGGGGTTACAAGTGTGAGAATTATTATGGAGAAAATGACATTTCGTATTGACTCGGCCGCTCAAACGCCGAGCTTTGACTGTGTGGTGCGACTCATACAACATTACATGAAAATTTCCAAGAACTACAGGTATCAGTGTGGTAATAATGGAGCAGCAACGAAAGATAGGACGTGCTTATTGTTGCTATATTTTCCTGTTTTAAAGAAAGTACCTACGTTGCAGCATCTATGCCGGCGAACTATAAACAAGGCTACACGACCAGAAAATTTATACAAACTACCAATAACGCATAAACTTCAAATTTTTCTTCGAAACTATCCATATTCCTGTTAACGAAAAAGAAATAGTCAAATTTGCAAACTTTATTTATTGAACAATGCGTCTTATTTTATGAACGCAATTATACTTACAGAGTTATTATAATTACAACATTATCGATTTTGAAGTGTAAATAGCAAAATTTCAAAGTTACGAAAATTCCATGAAGAGTTTTCTCTAGCCGTAATAAAAATGGCTCTTCGTATTCTTTGAGGCTGGATGAACTATTAGAATTAAAGGAACGTACATCAAATATTAACGCCGGACGATTTCTAGAGTGATCGATAAAAATTCGTAAATGAGTCACCAGTAGAATATTTAGACTTGGCATGCTGACTAAACAAATTTTCTTTCAGAACAAAGTATTTGTATATAAATAGTAACCTATACAGATTTTTCTGGCTGTATGCTTACATTAAATCCCTGGTACCTTTTCAAGTTCATAGCAACTTTATAATAGGCACATCTTTTCAGATAAAGAAAACTCGACAAGTTTATGGGCACTTAAAGTTTGCTTTTATTCAATGTAACTCTATTTTGGTTACGTGTGATTCTCAGTATCATGAAAATGTTCAGAGCAGTTCTAAGCAATAGTTTCGGCAGGATAGTTTAGTTTTGAAATGCTATACCATCAGTGTATGTCTAGTTATAAGGAAGCCGGCGTACAGTGCAGTAGTATATCAAGAGCAAAGAGGGTTGATTCATTTTATTTTAATTCTAAATCGTTGCTCGATAGATGAAAAACAAAACGACTACAAGTAATTCTGCCGTAATTTTGCCGTCAATATGAAAAGCAAATCATAAGAATAAACTTTAATTATACTGAGTCGATTTTAATTTTAACCTAAAAAAACACCAATTCTCGGAATATTTTAGCCGCATGCACCACTGTAACCAATCAGATTTTAAAAACCATTATTTTGCGTGGGAGGGGAATCCCCTGTCAGCTGCTTCGCTAGCTTTTCACTTCCCTTCACCTTGGCCGAAGTGAGCAGATGATTGCATCATTAATGAGCCCGGAAAGCGATCTAAATACTGCTAAAACAACCAGGTTAAAGTATAGAAACTAGTAAATCTTGTTTAGCACAGAGAACCGTACAAAAAGTACACGCAGTCCCGTTTTTATAGGTGAGCTTATTTCTTCAAAAATCGAGCAAAGTAAACTTAATGATATAGATCCATACAACCAAGGATTTCTGTTCCCGTTAAAGTTGCTGACGAATGAAAAATAGGAAATCATTGGGGGTCCTGTTGCTAAGGAAGCTTAACCTGCGTGTTTGGATTTGAACTTCATGTATGAAGCCTGGAAATGGCATTAACATGTCATGAAACCTTACGCAACATGTTAATCAACTGTCAACGTTTGATTGCGCTTCACGTCAGCTTTTTAAAACATCTCAGCGCACTAGCTGTCAGATGCCAGATTGTTTGGAGAGAAATTTAGAGTTTTGTACATTTTTTTCTTAGTGTGACAGAAACAATGTGGCTTTGGCTTTAATCTGACGATGCTAGAGATCACAGTTATACTTTTTTTTATAGAGCCTGTATCAGTAGAGGTTTTGGATTTTCAAAATGTTCCGGGCCGAACATTCCGCCGCAAATCTCTAGAGGCTCGCGCATTTCGGTACTCAATATAGGCTCAATAAACCTGTAGGAGCTCCCCTTGGCCCTGCAATAATGCAAAAATCCCAACGTATATAAGTACTTCATCACCTTTCTCTGATTTTGCTTGGTCTCTGAAAGTAATTTTCTCTTTTGCCCATGTCAAAGTTCAAAACTTGCCTTGTTCTGTCGAAATACAATTTATGATGGTTGCTCGACGATACGATTAAAAATAGAGATCAATTAAGGTAGTGCTGTTAAAAGTGTATCACAACTGGTGCCTTTTCATTGGTATCATGGCCAGACTAAAACAAAACGAGCTAGATTTCCGCAACGTCTGTGCATGTAAACCAAAGCTTCGTTGCTAACTTTTTGTTAAACGAAGTCTGACAAACTACAATCCCGCGGGAATAATAATTCTAGCTATCGACATCTCCGTTGTTACTTGACAAAGTAAGGGATCGCGGCCTGCCCCTTCTCGGCCTTTTGGATAGAGGTCTTGTGAAGTGCCTGTAACAGCAACGAAACGCTCCATGTATCAGCGCAATATACTGACTTTGTGCCTTGCTCCCGACAAGTGCTGAGAACTTTTTTTTAGTAAATAAAGTTTACATTTAGTGAACTCAGAAATTACTCGGAATTTAGTGCTTTTTAATCTGTAGAAATATCAATCTTATCTTTAAAGTACTTTTCTTAGTTTTTGACGAAAATCTCTCAGTATTTGTAACTTTTGCACGAAAATAGGATGTCCCTGTACATCCCTCTGTAACAGATCCATCGAGATTGAATTTTCCACTGGGTTTTTTAGAAAAATTTGCTGGGTTAGACAATTTGCGTACCAGACATAAAATATAAACACAAACACACTGGGTACTCGGATTTTGCAGTGGGGAAGGTAAAAACCGGCTCGGTCAATTCAGAAAACTCGCTGGGCGATGGATAGGCCAAAAATCCGCTGGGTAGAGGCAGAATTTCCAGTGGGTCGTGTTTTGGTGGGTCTGTTACAGAGGGGTGTCCCTGTGTTCGTTTATAGATTTTGGGCGGGAAATTACCGACGTGCGCGTCGCACTCTATTGGTCTGTTAGCAGGATGTGGGAAACCTAGCTTGTTTTAAAACGCCACTTTCGGCGAGTTTCAGTACTAGTTTACATTTTTTGCCTCATTAGTATACGCACTCTTCTTTCTAATTCAGCTACAAAATTAAAGCTTCTGAATAATGAAATGGTTCTGCAAAACAAACTTTCTCTGAAAATATGAGATTGATATGCTGAGAATTCTTTCCATGATGTGGTTTTAAAAATTGGAAATTTTAGAAAGAATGTATGAGCTCATTATTGTTTTTGCCTCCAGCTGTTTTGAGGTTTTTTGAGCAGCGATTTTTTTTGAACCTATACATTGAAGCCAAAAGTTTGGTTACTCAAGTTTTAAAGTCAGTTGTTGTTTATCTTTGTTCTTTCTCTGACTTAATTAAGCTGTATGCTTATGAAGCAGAATGTAAACAATGACGTCAGCAGAAACTTGCCTATAACTGTTAAAGGTTAGCCCCAAAAAGAAGCTGATACTCGTTTCTCATTTTACTGACCTCGTAAGGAGGGGATTCTGAGCTAACTTTGGCAGAAGGGAGGTCACAAAAATATAACGTTCATCATTTGGAAGTGCTACACAATACTGCAAGATTTACTTTCCTAGTAGCTTATGAGCTAGATTATAATATTAACACACTGTGGCTGCACTGGGGGATTGTGTGTTGCACATGACATTTACTAGGGTTGTCTCTAACTTTTATTTTAATCATAAACTTTGGTAATATAACATTGTGTTTGTTGTCTTAATAAGGTTACTTGCCTATCAATTATGTTTATTTCTGCAAAAAAAATTGTCAAAAGATCAACTTCTGACAATACCAGGTTGATTTCCGGTGTAATAACCAAGGCTAGGGCTAGGGTTAGGGTTAGGGCTAGGATTAGGGTTAGGGTTTGGGTTAGGTTATTTTCCATAGTTTCTTGTGTAGTGCATCCTGTGACGTCAGCTGTGGTTATTACACCAGAGATGAACCCAATACCAAGCACCAATAATATTTATTTTATATAAAGATTGCAGTACTGAATTAGATAGTTTATTCCCTTATTGTGAATCACTTCCTGGAATACAAATTTGTAAAATTGCAATGACCTGGCCCATGCCATGTTGTGTTCCCTCTCTTCTTGAAAAACCAATTGACACCAAAGACGAATTCTGATCAGTGTTTTTTTTTGTGCATAAATGGGAAATTATGTAATTTATGATTGGCAAAACTTCAAAGACAAAACATGAATATGACAAGAAACCTAACACCTACTTTTCCTTTCCCGACTCCAATTTCATTAGTCATTACTTGTGCTGCCTGCTGTGAAAACTCACACTACCTTTGCTGACTTAGCATTTACAGCTGCTGCACCTAAACTCTGGAACAGTCTTCATTTGGTCCTAAGAAACACTTGTAATAGATACATCCCAGAGTTATTAAATAAATACATTTTCTTTGTCTAATTTGAGGATGCCCATAGTTTCATAAGCTTCTACAGTTTCTATATGGGCTTCCTCACCATTTTTTTCACTTGTAATTATCTTAGTTATTAATAAACTATTGAAGTAAATAATGGATGTAAATAATGGCAAATAAAAACCTTGAACACTTTTAAACAATATTTAAAACTCATATATTTAACTTCATTTAACAACCCATAAAAATTTTATAATGGAAACTGTCAATTTTACAAAATGAATAGTTATTTTTTATATTTATTTAGATTTTTTTTTCTTTTCTTATAATTATATAATATATACATAAAAATGTATATTTATTATAATAATAATAATATAAT
>JAODFW021709648.1:0-13144 GCA_027575235.2 Palythoa mutuki
ATTTAACATTTATTATTATTAATTATTATTATTATTATTATTATTATTATCATCATCATCATTACTATTATTATCATTATTATTATTATTATTATTATTATTATTATTATTATTATTATTGTTATTATTATTATTACTATTATTATGAGGTTAGTATTTAATATTCTGCAGTTGGGCATAATACGAGGTTGGTATTTAATATTCTGTAGATGTAGATAACTTTGTGTGATAAGAAATGAAAGTTTAGTCCAATCAAATTAACGTTGTTACCAATAACACTCTTTAACCGATTTTAAATCGTACGTACAATTAAAATAATCTGTATAGCTAAATATCTATCATTTGCATTTAGAGTTTCATTGTTTTCAGTCAATGGATATTCATCCATTAGCACGGTTAAATACAAGTCGAAATTATTCTTCCAATTTTCATTCAGAGTTAACTGGCAGAACCTATTCGCGTTATGCAGGTTGTGGGGACCCAACCATATTTGGATGGTATGCGTACCAGGGAATAACCGCGCCTGTCCTGATATAGTACCTCCACCAAGTCTTCACTGGTCACATTTAAAATTTCTTGTTCGTCATTTGCGTGAGAGGCCATACACACAGGGTCACACTGGTACCTAATACCCTGTGCGCCTCCCTTGATGTTCAGGGTATCAGCCGGTAGTGATGGAAGCTGTCGTCGATTTTCTTGATTCCTTGTCCGGTTAGATGACCTGGGGCTTGGGCTTACGGATCTGCTGAGGCATGCATCACAGGTTTCAGAAGCAAGACTATGAGACCTGGGACTGATACTGTGACATAGGTCCGAAGGAGATTGTCTGGGACTGTTTCTTTGGCTAGGCTCTGAATTAAAAAATACATCATGGGGAGAATTTCCTTTCAGCTTTGGCGAGACGCTATTTGACGAAGGGAATCTGGTTGGATTTCTTTCTACCATTACATTCACTGGGGAGTCATCTCTAAAGACATCGTTTGGCACCATAAAATTTTGTTCTGAGCTAGAGCGAATGGAACCAAATGGAGACACGCTCTGGGGATTGCTTCCTGTGCTGGAGGAAGAGCTGCTTGTCTCAGCTTTTCTTTGACGTATGTTTCTGGCCAGTTCACTTTCAAATGAGACAGTTTGCAGGTTTTGGGAATTGCTTTCCGTGCTGGAGGAAGGGCTACTGAATTTAGCTTTTCTTTGACGCATGGTTCTGGCCAGTTCACTTTCAGACGAGTCAGTTTGCAGTTGCTGACCTGTATTTCTTGTTATAGCCACGTTCAAACCATTTCCTCGTCTTCTGCTTAATGAGATTGGTACCAAGAAGTTCGAAGGAGCCCAGCCCTTACGTTGACCTATATTCACCAGCCACCAGCCATTTTGTGCTTTTCGAATCACCTCCATTACTTCCCCCTGGCTGAAACTAATCTCGCCTCGTTCACGGGTCTCGTAAGAGAATTTGGCGCAAAAGAATTTGGCTTCAGGTTCTTTTGAAGAGTCCTTCCTTGACGATGTGGACGAGCCCGAGACTTGATTAATCTCCTCCTTTTTTAGCTAAGTGTTGAGAAATAAAGGATAGGATAAGTACTAAGTCTTCTTGTTTGATGGGACTCTTACTTCTAGAATATAGGTATCAAAATATATCTTGAAGGTAAAACAAAATAAACCATGAGAAAGCCCTTTTTTCCTAGATTTCATAAAGTAAGGTTATCATAGAAATGCAAAATGGCTATTGAAATATTAAACAAGTTTCTGAAAATAAATAATCTTTACCTAAACTATTTTTGGTGTAAGCTAATTGAGGCCTCCACTTCTTTTCGTTATCATAATTTTCACTACTCAATCTGTCAAAACAGAAGTCGCTAATTATTTATGCTTTTCCGTTGAACATTTCAAATTAACCAAGACTTTTGTGAAAACAAGACCAACGTGATCTGGCGAGAGTTTAGAGTAATGGAAATCCTTTTCATTAGCGCAAAACTGATTTGTCCAGGAAAACTATGCCTTTACATTACAATAAATAGACCGTATTCCAAAATGGAGGAAGGGCGGAATGATCTGGGTTCCAGTGCATGGAAGTGAGATTTGGTGGGCTTGTCAACTTAATGGCGGATTAAAATAATTGTTTTACGCGTCAATTAAATATCCATTCCCGAAATCTCAAATAACAACTCTTGGCAGCTGCTGCTACAATTCCATAGTGCAAAAATAAGGCTTTAATAATTCTCATTTTCATGTGTTAGAACCCGCGACGTTCCATAACCATGCATCCTCCCATCACCTCTCCAACCAAACCAGTCACAGGCTGCACATTTATGCATTTTCCAGACATCGCATAAGTTTAACCTGATCGACCTCTTACCATGGCCACCGTACGGCAACTTACCAAGTCACGTATCCACCCATAGAAGCATTTATCTGACAATGCAAATAATCCGACCAATTTCTCACCACAACTGACCAGCAAAACAGGTTATAGGTTGCCCAAATGTGGCTTCATTAGTAAAGAGGTTTGCATTAATGTTCTCTGAATAATTTCGACATCGTCGCACACAAGGTAACCAACTGAAATGCGGTTTATTTAGAGCAAACAAAATACTAAGCATACCTTATTGAACCAAAAAAAGTTTGCATGTAGTTTATTATTGTTCTAAAAATCTGTACTTTTGAAGTAAATAAATCCATATTTCCTTTTCTAAACTTTTATCATCAATGATGCTAATAACCGTGCTACAAAAGGTACGCAACAATCTGTTTTAAATAGCAGTTTACCTTTGATGACTCTGGACGTGAAATTGTGTTATTCATGTCGTTACTGGTGATTACTTCTTCAATCATCTGTAATTGGTCGTTGGTTTCCAATTCAACTGTATATTCAGATGCCACAGTTTGTAACCTTTCTCCCGAATCCTGCCTCACTGTAGGAGTACCTCCTTCGTTACTATCACATTCAAGTTGCGTAGCCTGCACTTTAATCTCGCTTGTTTCGTTGTCACTGAAAAATCAGGGAAGCAAACAGTGTTAGGGCCTGTTTTCATGAGCGAGATTGAACCTCGAGCCCGGTTCAAGCTAGAAAGCGAATAAACCGATCGCTACACCAAATTGTGGTGCTGTTTACACGCAGAGTGTTGTATCAGCCAAAGACACATTGTTTTAAAAACCAGACTTATCCGGACCGATACTTTGTTATAGTTTCCAGGCCAACCATGCACAGGCTCGGTTGCTCAGTGGATTACCATGTAGTCGGAGGTTTTCTTTACATTTCATTCTAAAACAACTTCTTCATCTTAGATGCTTGTTATATATACAGAACACCGAGGTTCAAATGTGCCCCCAGCAGGAAGTTCAACCCAGAAGCCGATTAAACCCAGCTGTGTGTGTGGTTGAACCGCTTACTAGGGACATGTGTTATCATGTAACCACTCAACCGGTTTGGCGTAAAAATGGCGGATGACAGTTTTTAACAAATTTTACTTTTTAATGATATAACTACCTGTTGCCAGGAAGAAAACAATAGCATCAACTTCTACATAACCTCACACCTCCCTTGTCTAGACAGTGCTAGGTTGAGTCGTACAGGAGCTCAACCTGGTGCATGTTAGCAGGCCCTTAGTTACACTAGCGACTTAAGCTATTTAGGTTAGCGCTTCTCAAAGTATCTAACGTTTGAAATCCGCGAAATTAGGGTTTTATGTGGGATTTAAGGATATGATTCCCACTGGGAAAGTTTTGGGATCTGTACTTCCTCAATGTTAAACAAAATATTTTGTTGGAATTTTTTGGTAAGTCGATCTCTTTTTGCAACTATTTGTCGATAAAAAAAGTATTTCTTAAAAAAACTGAGAATTAACAAAAACTGCTAATATATTTTAAAGATTTTTTTACGTTATTTATTTTTTCATTAAAACCAATATAGGTAGCAATTGCAATAGGAACACAGATTGGTTTACCTTGGTTCGATTTTCTTTTTGGTTTCCTCGTTCTCAGGGTTAAATTCATGAGTCATCTTTGACAGTTGCGTCAAACTTTGTAACCTCTCGCGATGGGAACGGGTAATCTTTTTCTTGAATCGCTTCATAGGACTTTCGTTCTTCTTTCCGTCGTCTGCAATTCCGTTCTTTTTAAGAATGTTGTCTTTGAACTTAGAATTTAGATCATCCAACTCCTGTGGTTTCCAGGATGTCTCTAGTAGTGCTTTGTCCACTTTTTCTGCACTATTTGATTTCAGGAATTTGTTTTTGTACTTTGGATTCATCTCATCAAGGCCCTGAGGTATCCAACCGTTCTCAGCAACCGATTTATGTCTAGAGATTAAAGTTCCCTCATCAGCACGATCCTCTCGATCTGGGCTTGACTGTTCATCCATTTTGGGTGATCTCCTTTGAATGGCAGAAAAAAAAAGTTAACTTTAGTTAACTCAACAAATTAAATATCGAGATCGTTTCTCTTGTTACCAATTGCATAAAACAGTAGATTAAAGTTAGATAGGCAACTGACGAGATGAAGAATGACAGGTCAGGTAAAATCACACTTAGAATTTGACGCCACTCGTTTTGTTCTGTTACAAAGGTTTAGAAGGTCTTTTGAAGCTCAAAAGAAAAGAAACATCAGTGTTTGTGAAAACGTGTCTCAAGCAGACCAGGCGTGTCATACTTGCCAAAATATATAGCGACTTTTTAACATTGTTCACAGATAGATCAATATAAGCTGCAAAAGACCTTCCAAACTTTATATCAAGTAAGAGAAGGAAGAATTTCCGTTGTTGCTCTGGCAGTTTATTCTAATTTTCACAAAAAATATATAGGAGTTTTAGGATTAATCTTTTTCTTAACTCAACGAACAACAACTCGTTAAATATTGATAGCTAGAAAGTCCTCAGTTTTACCATGTTCAATGCGGTTTAAATACAACTTCAGTTTATACTCCAAAAACTTTCGTGCAATATTTCTATCTAAGTATGGGGCATTTCGTGAACCAGATAAAAAAAGGCCGAAGATTCTAATCTCTTTCACGTTTGAAAGCAGATATTTTTCCTTTCATCAGCTATTACATTGTCCATTGGTTGAAGATACACTATGTCTAAACTGATTATTTCTAACCTTTTTATAGAAATCTAGAAATTCTCTGGCGGCCTAAACTTTAAGCAATAAAGATAATTCACGATCCTCCTTCCACGGCGACGAGTTTTAGATATGAAGGTATACAATATTTTAATAGCACTCTGCTTGCGAACGTTGCCTACAACTCCTACAACGTAATATTTGACAAAACATTGGATATTGAGTTTTTTAGCTTTTGTTCTTCAAAGAGGCAACTGACATCGTTAACAAAATATACAAGACAATACCAGTCTTTTTTCTTTTTCAAGTTTTAGCGTTCAGAACAATATTCAAATAAACAAAAGATTTGAAGTTAAAGTCAATTCGTAAAGTTAGTACGACCATTCTAATACGTCAAAGGTTTTACCAAAGTTCGTGTTATTCGTCAAACGTGCTTCATTGCATGAATCAATGTATATTGACAAGTTTATTATAGCCATTGCAGAAACTCGTTCGGATTTATCATACTGAACAATAAACAGTACACTTAACCATAGTCATGCAGTCTATTATTAACTGCTTACCACAAGGATTTTTTTTATAACGCTAACTTAGAACTAGAAACAAAGTGTGTCTTAAGCTGAATAACCCAGAAAAAATTCTTTTCAGCTCCCATTTGAGTCTCTGTAGTTCAATGGGTAGAGCATCCAACTTCACGTGTTCGATTCCCGACTGCAACTCAGGATATTTTATCTTAATCGTTCAACCTGAGAAGTACCGTGACCTTCTTTTTGACTTTATAACCAAGTTGAAGACTTCCATATGAAATTCATCTTAGATTGTTTACAAACAATTTTATGTTTTAAAAGTTCGTAATTTGCCATTTAGATTGATCTTTTTCTTTGCATGTATTTCTGTAACAAGAAATAAAACATAAACATTTTCCCAGAGCTGCGGAAATATCAACTTAAGACAAGAACTTGCGTGAATTAAGGTATACCCTGTCGAGGTATGTGAGTTTTCAACTTTATGAATGCAATATCATCATTAACATTTATAACCTTGGCACTACAAATAGCCCATTTATCTTATAAACGATAAAAGTTCTTCAATAACAATTTTCCGTTCTAGTACTGGAAATCAACGGAAAGAGGCACTTGAAGCAAGAAAAATATGTTGTCAGTTTACACTTTTACTCAAATATGAAATATTACATTCAACGCAACTGCAAAATAATTTTTTTTTATCATTTACTTGCAAACAAAAGCTGTGGCCTGAAGTTTTCTTAATGAAAAAAAATTGAAGTCGATTCTCGCAAGAAAGTTTTTTGAAAAGGGGTATGAAATTATCTTTGTTTTTACCGAACTAAATTAAAGTCGCATCAGGAGCTCCAATTTCGTTCATGTCATATACAAAGGTTCTAGTGTAAAACTTCATTGTTATTTGTGTTCATATATTATATATATATTACTTTATGAAGAAAAAGTTATAATTGGAAGTGTTCCTGAAATATGTTTATAAATCCCTTCTGAGCAAAACCCTGTATAAAAATATGGCTCAACGCGGGTAAAGAGAAAACTCTCTAACCCTTGCGAGATTTAAACTGGCGCTCTAAATTTTCTTCCTGGAGCTAACGATCTACGATCTGGCTGAGCTTTTTATTTGTTACCGAAAAAAGCAGATTTTGACAGATGGCCTAAATGCTAGCTTGCAAGGAAAAAGGCAATTAACTTTTACATCTACATTTATACATTTACATTTACACAAGCTTTTATACCTCAGTGTAGCAGCTTTTTCTGTACTTTGCAATGTTTCTGCAGGTTCGTCGGTTTTTTGAATTTCTAACTCGTTCCACGGTGACGTGTTTTTTCTGGTCATCTCTCTGGACGAATCCATGGGTAATTTGTCTGTTGGGAAAACTCGATCGCATAGTTGCGCACTTCCTGCTGCATATTGCAACGAGCTTCCGATTTCATCTTCTAACCGCTCCAAGAAGCTTTCGTGCACAAAGCCTTCGTTGTTGTTATACCTACAAAACACTTAGCTTTAGTCTAATAACCGTCATCGTCATCATCATCTTTATTTGAGGAACAGATGACATTAAAAACACTAATAAACTATCTCATAAACTCAATTCGCTTATGCAACTGTACTAGACAAACTAAGTCTATAATAAGATATATATTTGCCTGTTAGATTGAAAAGTTAAACACGATCGACAACGATATTTCGTTAATCGCAACCTTTGCCCCACGCTTGTTATAATTACTTCAATTAACACTAGCGTCGATTACTTCGCTTCATTATTTCATTACTATCACAATAATAATAATAATAATAATAATAATAATAATAATAATAACAACAATAATATTAATAATAATCGTCTTATTTAAATCTTATTCGTAACTCTAAGCGCTTTACTATGTTAACATTTTTGAATATTAAAATATAACTAAAATCAAATATAATCATAGAATTGAATTGTTAAAATATAAAATAATTGCACAATCAAAAAAACGCCCATAAATAAACCGTTTTGGTCTTTGATGAACAGTATCTTGGTTACAAGACGAATTTTTTACGTTATCTTTCCTTAGCAAACTTGTGACCAAACTACATTTTTTTTCCAAGGTATCTGCTGTTTTTAATATATAGTCACTATATAGCTAAGTTCTATATTATTAGGGACGCGGGAGGTATTACTATCTTATAAAAAGTGTTCACTTTATTATATCGGAGCAATATTATAAATGAACTTCTAATCACATATTATTTAACTAGTTTGTATGGATGAAGTATGTGCACTCCGCCTATATCTGCAATTCGTGATCAGTGTATCGCTGCACGCAGTATCTACGAGTCTACACACAATATATGTGTGTATTTGTATGTGTATTTACATCGTATGTATCATGTATGTGTGTATGTGTGCGTGTACGTGTATGTACATGTGTTTTTGTGTGTAGGTTTTTCAACTAACGCAGGCTTAACCAGTTATCTGTTTAGCATGAGGGCAAACGATTCCTTGAAAACATTGATAATGATATGTGGAAGCGTGTCGGAAAAATCTCCAAACACTTATCTGGCTCAGCAAACCGCCTCAAAGTGCAACAGGCTCCTTTCCCTATCGAAGGCTGCCGCAAAGAAACGACCAAGACGAAAGGACTTATTTCCGTGTCTTCCAAAACGGGTCGCAAGTCACATGCTAGGCTGAAAAGTCACTATAGGTCTCATGACCGATATAAAAAACAAATTACGTTAAACGTCAGCAATGGGGATGCTTGTCTCGTGCACAGCCATCATCTATGTATATGTGTGTTTTAGTAATTGTTTTGTCTGCTGAGGATATTGTCTGATGCAATTTCCGAATTTTACCGGATCATACAGATGGCTGTATTGTGTTTACACAGATATGTTCCACACTTACAGAGCCTTCCACCATCCCTCTTTGTGTTTATCCACCACTTGAAACACTGCACCAGCCTCAAAACTGTGTTCTGTCGGGGTGATGGCGGTGTATGATCGGATTGATACATAATGGCCACCTGTAAATAAATAAATATATACTTTATTTAACTTCTTTTGCAAAGGAAGTGCTTGTCCTTTTTTTCGAAAACAAAGATTTCAGAGGGGAAGTTGCTTTGCTGTGTGAAGCAAACCGGAGTGTCTGGAGAAAAACCTTCCGAATCAGAAATCTTGAGATCGACAAATCTCGGCCACATCCCCCAGGCTCGAGCCCGGGTCTGAATAACCACTCAGGCAATGCGACAACCAGACTCCAACCAAACTCATATCATCCACACCTCTCACTTTGTAACAATCTCTTTCCCATCAGCACTAACAGACAATTGCAACTGTTTAACAGGGGATAGAAGCCGAATTTTGAATCATGAATCACGGCTGAAAAATAATCACGAATCGCTTGCATTCTATGTTCTATTATGTGTTAGGAACCATGAATCACGAATAATTACAAAATTAATCATGAATCATGGAGTAAATTTTAAAATGAATCATGAACTATTGTGCTAAACACTCTAGGAATCATGAATTTCATAGCTCAAATAATTCTACCTCCGATTGAACACGCTTTGGAACAAATGCATGGAGTTTACTGATTGAGCTGGTATTTCACGTAACTGCTCACTCCGTGGTTCGTGGTGTTTTTTTTTTGGGTGGTATGTTTACAAGACAAGGATTGATAACACGGAAGTGAGAAATTCTATAACTTTTATCTCTGAAGTTCTGCACTTGAAGTAAAAACTACAAGAACCCAAAAATGATGTAGACCTATAAGCAACTATAAAGCTGACACATATGTAAGCAATGTAAGTACATCGAGGCTTGCTATATGCGCATATTAAGCTTAAGAAATGTAAACTAACGTAATTTTGACCACACTTACCAACTTCTAATTCCGATTTTGTATCCGTTTGGAGTGGTTTGGTTTTAGTGTTGTTTTTCCAGTATTTTTCTTTCATCCTGTTGCACAAAAACAAAATTTCGTTTGATGAACTAGAGCGATTGCTAACTTGTTTATTAACAAGACAATATTGATGTTTAAACTATATATACTGTCAAGTTTAATGAATTCATGATTAAAAGGAAAAAAGGGGTATTAATGATGTCATAGTATTAATTTATCCACGATGATTTGGCACCAAGCTGAACACTTGTTCTTTAAGTAGAATAAACAATGTCAATGAAGCGAAAGTCCGCATTTTCAGTAATATTTATTTGTAATGGAAAATTTAAGCGTGTTTTTATCTCACTAAAGGCAAAAATAAACTCAACAAATTAAACACGTCAACCATGATGAATTGAAGGGCACAGTATGCTGTACTACTTTGAAACATTTCTTGTTTTAGTTGGAAATTTTGTGAACGAATGATGAAACGTGAGAGAAGAAATGCAAATGTCTTCTAAAAATTATTTGCAGAGTTCACTGTTAATAGCCAACTATCGAAGAATATGATTGGTAGACGGATTTTTGAGGGTTAATTGGTAATTCATATATCACATCTATTTTCCAGCTAAGTTCACCAAATAATGACATTAATATAGTGCGTAAAATAACTGTGTATAATAATTAACAGAATGATTACAAATATATTTAAATAAAGTAATGTCATCGCCAGTATTGGAAAATAACTCTTTTTATGAAAAAAAAATTAATATCAAATTCTATTTGATAATTAGAATTTAGCTTCATCATCGTTTAACTGTGTTGGAACTAACATTTAGCAATTATGTAGCTGAGATTAATAAAAGGTTAAAAATGAATGACGTTTTTGACCACTGAACAATACCGCGTTTTCACAAACGTGGCAGTTGTTGTCCTGTTGTAGTCTTAGATGTTAAGAAATACCAGAAAATCTAGATAATAACCGGCGAATGTGGATGTTGGCCTTTATTATGTAGATTTCTTTTCAAGAACAAGAAAAGTTTCTTTAATTAATATTATACTAAATTGACCGGAATCGAAAGTATTATCCTTCTCAAGTGTTTGGTATGAAATTAACTTTTGTTATGAAGATGTTTGTGAAAGGAACTTGTAATTATACTCGTCGACGTGTACTTACACATGCTGATACGCCTGGGGTATTTATAATTAAATCGTAATGCCACAAAAGACAAGATAAACGGAACTTGGTCGTGTGATAATAATAGTGTTGGTATAATATCTTGCGCAACTGAGATTTAGAAAACAACTTTATCTGACTTCTTGGTTTCCAAAGTTGCTTACATACTTATCAAGATTGTACATTTATGATTTACTCAGTTATTTGTAATCTTTACTGGTTTTGTTCGAAATTGCGGCGCGATCTTAATTTTATGATGCGGTAGTAAAATATTGTGTTGTTTTTTTTTTTGCATTCTATTTTATGAGTGTATTAAACTTATATACGAATATTTTTAAGCTGCGAAAGTAGTGAAGATTTCTACTCGCGCAACTTTGTTTAAAAACGAAACAAGTTCTTAAACTTTGACAATGCAACTGTTCTCGGCAAATTCCTTTCTCTATGCACAACAATCCGTATTATCATGACTAGAACTTTCAAACAATGGGGAAAAAATACGTACTTTAAAACGCTTCACGCGTTTGTTTACCGATTAAACTAAGCTTTTAAAATAAATAAATAAATAAAATACTTTATTTTTTCAAAAATTGAGAATGTGAAAATTTTTACCAATTTTGTATACGACGTCAAGCTGATGGTGAAATTTCAAAGGAACATTTCAATTTTACAAAATCCGAAAATTTGTCTTTTACTTGTATACGTTTGAAAAAATCCTCGTCCAATTATAACCATAAACAAAAACTACAATATTTCAACAGCAACATATTGTTTATTAACTCCGACAACTTGTTCAGTGTTCACTTAAGAAAATCTTCGAGTTTGAATGTTTCCGGTTTTATCATACAAAACTTACACAATTCCTAACGTCTCAGTGGTTCGGCGCCTACAATATTAATTCTTCCTGTTTGTGCCCAAAATACAGAATTGCCGATAATTAGAGGGTCATTAGTTCGATTCCCGTCAGTGACTCAGGGTTTTTTCTGATTAATTCGACTTGAGGAGTGCTTAAACTTTCTTTCTATAACTTCAGAAACGTACAAGTTGGAAATGAAACTCATAGTTTGATTATTTTTTGCGTGGGTGAGTAAGACGAATGGTCGTTGTATTTATATATAATATATAACCTTAAACCTTAATAACGTTAACAATATTTGTTGTGGAACACAAACAGGAACTAGCGTCTTAAACGTCGTTCCCTCGTCACAGCAAAACTATCGTCAAGCTGCTCTGACGAAAACCCATCGTTTGAGACAAAAGGTCCCACTCAATGGCTGGCATTGAACCACAAAATTCTGTCAAGTTGAATTGAGGTAATCTTCAAAAAATTAATATTGTCATTTGTTCTTTAATGCCTTTAGTGTTTGTATTTTGTTTGCTGACACCGATAAACTGACTCGAATAAAAAGATCTGATAACTGTCTTTAGAGCATGCAGGAATACTGGTAAAAGAACCTATGAATGACTTAACAAAAATCTTTAAAGTTTAATTGAAGTTTTGTTAAGATTTCAACTCCTTCAAATTAGAATTCAGGTTATTCTAATGTGCGACGAAGGGTCTACTTGTACTGGTGCAAAATACTTACTTGTCCCAAGTCTCGATGTCCTTCTCATTGGGTCTGAAAAACTTTATAATTACCGCTGACCTAGAAATTTCTCCGGCTGATGTTACAACTTTCTGAAAACAAGAGAATGGAAACGAATAAATACATTATTTTACAATACCTTGTAACATCCTACCATCTGGTAAGAACATTGTCTACAAAAAATATTTTGTTTTTACATTTTCGTCTAACAGTTTTTCTTGATCTTTCAAACGAGAATGTGCATGCACAATTTATGCAGGCTTTTGATCTTACTGACACAGTTCTTTCAGTTGATTATATTGCATGTAAGCGTATATCTACCACCCACACTGGGGGCAGGACAGTTAAACAGGGAAGTTGAAAATAGGATGCTTAAGGTTACCGTATACCTTCAGAGGTGTTTTGCGTCAAAACGATACAGTGCATCTGTCTTAAACCGTAGATATCAAATTAAATCTTATAGAACTGGCTTTCGAGTTTTACTAAAAATTTTGAATTGAAATGAATCTTTAGATTTTTTACGTTCTCTAAAAACGAGAGACAATCTTTAAGCTTTAATTTAATATATGGGTTTAGGTATCTACGGTTTAAAACAGACACACTGTATCGTTTTGACGCAAAACACCCCTGAAGGTATATGCGGTAACCTTAAGCAATTAATGACGGACGAAGACACATCCTATAACAATTATTTTAAATTTAAGACTATACTGACATTAATGAAGATCAGTAGCCTTACGACGTCGAAGTTTGAGGAAGAACTCTTAAATTAGGTGTTTCGAGTTCTAGTTTTGTAACAGGACTGTAGGCAGCAGGAAACCTTGATGCTTGACAAAAACCTCACGAACGGATGATACTATTTTAACTTGTTAACCCTTCAAGCCTCAAGCCTTTTCGCCAAACATATAGCCTCAAGGGGGGGGTTCGTTGGACCCCTCCCCAAGGT
>JAODFW021710688.1:0-13142 GCA_027575235.2 Palythoa mutuki
ACAAACATTGCCCATAGTAAATAAAAGATTCTGGCAGGAAAATAAGTTGCCACTTAGCGGAAAAGTTGCTCGTAAAAAGAAAAGTTGCTCAAAAGTTGCCGGCATCTTGTGGAAAGGCCTAGCAATCCCCGTACCCCCACTCCCTCAGTTGTTCATGTATAAGATTCATTTCGAGTGTCGCCCACTTTGTTTTATTTATCAATGTCAATCCTGGACACGGAATAAATTTTCATTAGAATACTTTACACCTGCTAAAAAACGTTTGCCATGTGATTCTATATGTGCCAAGAGTTAACAAATCGAAAATAAACTTTTCTGTCCATGATTGATCTTTAGAATCAAGTAAAAAGAAACACGGTCGAATAAAATTTGCAGCTTATTTCAGCTCTAGAAAATATCGTGTAATTATAAATTTTAATTTCGTACTGAATGATAAAAGCCTTTCGGCCAATTTCCATGGAGTTTTATACAACATCAAAGCAAAATTATTAATAATTTATCTCTTGAATTAATTTCCATATGACTTCCTTGAGAACAGTTTAGTGGCTTGCGATACTGAATAGTTCACGAAGTCGTATTTCAAGTTGCTTTGTGGTTTTGCTCTTTATTTTGGGATGAAAATGCAAAGAAAAACATCTTATTTAATCTTCTTCTTGCTGAGGGTAAGGAAAGCTTTTTAAGAATTGTGGATTTTCATTTCGAATACGGACTTATCACCACAGTTGTCGGTTAAGTGTGTCGATTTTTTTCAGGGATTTCTCGTTCGCTCTCAAGTTACATCAACTATAGGTAAGTGCAAAACATGGAGTCATAAAAATACTAGTACCCTTATGTACTGGAAAGTGTTGCAAACAAATTAAAAAGATTTATATAGTTTAGTGAGCAACTGTAGATCGAAGACGTTTATGGTACGGTTACGATCTCACAGAAAACAAAAATTATAAGTTTTAGGTTTCAAACTAACTCAAATTTCTCAAACTTCGGTTTTGTTATTTATATATGTATGTTTTTATAATTATTTTTGTAGATATATCAAACTACATGAACCAAAAAATATGAATTAACACAAACAGGAAATCTTTCAAAAAACTGAAATCCTAAGACTTAATGCTTTCGTGCATCAGTTTTATATATTTTAGTCATATCTTTTAAGATATGAGTTGAAGTAGTTTAGTTTAAAATTTTGTATTTTATAGTTCAAAAATATTTCGAAATTGATATATTCTTATATTATGCAAAGCTCCCACAGTTTAACTGAGCTTAATACCAGATATCATAAAATAACATTTTTCTTAGTCTTACTTTTAGAAACAAACCTGAAGTAAACAATGCAAAGGAAAACCAATTTTGAGTCGGCCTTAATTTTCTTTCATTATCACCACGTATATACTTATATACAAAACAAAGTTTTAAAATCGTCCGTATAAAATCAAAAATTCCCAGTGTAACTTGCCGTGTCTTATTTTGCGGACTGTCTTTCAGGGAATAATTGCCAAAACATAAAACAAAACTGCGTTCGCCTTTGTAAAGAACTCACTTTTCTGAAACAAAAATCAAAAGCCCCCGAGGCTGAGAGAGAAGGTCATTCGTAAGAATTTCGACTTAAAAATCAAACTCAAAAGTCATTTGATGTTTACTACACTAATTTGATGTTATGACGTCATGTGTATTTAAAAGGTGTTCCAAGCTGAATTTAAGTAGGAGCTCTTATTACTTGGAGCGTCCACATAAACTAACTAGAGCCCCCGTCTATAGCAGCGTCCATATGAACTAAGCAGAGCTTCCATTACTAGCAGCGTCCATATGAACTAAGCACAGCTCCCATCACTAGCAGCGTCCAAATGAACTAAGCACAGCTCCCATTACTAGGAACGTCCATATGAACTAAACAGAGCTCCCATTACTAGGAATGTCCATGAGAACTAAACAGAGCTCCCATTACTAGGAACGTCCATATGAACTAAGCACAGCTCCCATTACTAGGAATGTCCATATGAACTAAACAGAGCTCCCATTACTAGGAACGTCCATATGAACTAAGCAGAGCTCCCATTACTAGGAACGTCCATGTGAACTAAGCAGAGCTCTCATTACTAGAAACGTTCATATGAACTAAGCAGAGCTCTCATTACTAGAAACGTTCATATGAACTAAGCAGAGCTCCCATTACTAGGAACGTTCATATGAACTAAGCAGAGCTCCCATTACTAGGAACGTCCATATGAACTAAGCAGAGCTCCCATTACTAGGAACGTCCATATGAACTAAACAGAGCTCCCATTACTAGGAACGTCCATATAAACTAAGCAGAGCTCCCATTACTAGGAATGTCCATGTGAACTAAGCAGGGTTCCAATCACTAGGAGTATCCATATGAACAACGCAGGGCCCCCAATCACAGTGGTAGAAGAGGTTATATTTTAAAATGTATTTCTTATGAAACTAAATTTTCTCAAGGCAAAAGTAAGATAGATGAGAACGACATGAGGTAACGTCACATCTTTTGATTGGATGGATTTTCTTATTTCGCGTCAATTAAAAGCTAAAAAAACCTTGTCTACGTACTGATCATGATGTGGACAAGGTGAACAGGAAAAGATGAACCCTCCAAGTAATAGGCTACTGGCGTTGTTTACTACTATGTTGGGGTCAAGGATAGTAGCGGAAGCGAAGATGAACGTTCCTAGTGATAGGCTACCGGCTTTGTCTACTACTGTGGTGGGCTCAAAATAAGTAGGAGAAGATGAACATTCCTAGTGATGAGCTCCTGATTTAAGGTCATCATCTAAATTATTACCCGGGTGAAAAATGGTCCCAAATAATTTATAGTCACTGGAAATTTTCTCCGTTTCAGTAACTTTTTAAAAGTCTTTTCAAAATGAATTCATGTTACGCTATTACTTTGTCACTAACCTTATTCATTTCATCTATCGAAATTAACTGAACTAACAACAATCTAATCTCACTTTTTAACCTAAAACTTGTTTGTTCATCTCAACATATATTTTGTTTGCTTTAACGTTATGCTGTTGTTAAGCTAACAATGTAACCCTAACAGCTAACTGGAACGCAAGTGCAACTGTTCAACAACAATCTGTGAATGACAGTCTGTTCGTTTCGCCCTCCGTGAGTGAAGGGATTGAAACAGAGCTTTACAACTCTACTCCTAACACTGCCTCCGCTAAACAAATTCAGCCCTCTACAACAACAGCTGCCCAAGTTCAACAAACTGAAAGTGTTCAAACAACTACACAAACGCCATTGAATCCATTACTTGCCGACCTTCAGCAGAAAGCGCTTGACTTGATTAATGGTGCAAAATCAGGTAACATTAAAAATTGTCGTCTAACGAATCAATCTTTTTTTAAATTATCGCTTTATTATAATCTTTACTGTTATGGTAAATAACCACATAACTTGATCGCCCTTTCTAATTTCTTCTAACTGCATCCTAATCTTCCACTTTATAATCCTCTTTAGAAAGTAACACATTTCATCAGTGTTTCTTTTCAGCGTAGACTAAAAAGCATGAATTGAGTCCCAAATCAAACTATGGTGTAGTTTTATGAAGTAAAAATGTGTTTGTACCCATGGAGGAGGGGGTGGGGTGGGCGTCTACCTATCTTTTCACTTCCAATGGATAGTTTAAAATTTTGACATTGAATATCTCTCAGTACTGCAGTAATTGAAGAACAGAATATCTTATTTTCGCATCAAATTAAATTACAATGAATAGTCAATTTATAGTGTTTCCTCAACTGGTTGAAAAGTTAGAATGAATAACACCAATCATTTTTACACTTCAAGACAAACAAAATGAATGGTCACTTTATAGGGTTTCAACAACTGGTTCAAAAGTTAGAATGAATAACACCAATCATTTCTACTCCTCAAGACAAGCGAAATAAATGGTCACTTCATAGGGTTTCTCAACTGGTTGAAAATATAAAATGAAAGTGCTTTAAAAGGAAGGAACGAAAGGTTAGCAATCACAAAAACCAGATACTGAAACCTTTTAGTCTGTATATGAAAAGTAATTTGAATCAGTGCTGAATGAAACTGTGCATTTATCTCAACAACAGACACACAAACAGAAAAGCCCCCAACTTCTTACTGTGAAACTGTTAAATGGGACGACAGTAATACAGTCTCCTCCTGCAGTGATGATGACTGTCTCGAGGTAAGGAAACAACTGAGTAATACTGTTAGAATATATTAATCATAATTGGTAGTACTGAAGATAAACAGTGTATACTGGCTTTAAGGTACCAGGTAAATGAGGGATCAAAATAAACGGAGGAATGGGAGATTTGTGAAAAATCTAATAATTGGGGGCAGAAGCGAAATTTTTGAACCATGAATCACGGCTGAAAAATGTGCACTGAGGAATCATGAATCACTGGATTTTGTGTTAGATTAAGTGTTAGGAATCATGAATCATGAATAATTACAAAATGAATTGTGAATCATGGCCGTAAATTTTAAAATGAATTAGAAATCATTGTGCTAAATATTCTAGGAATCATAAATTTCGTAGCTCAAATAATTCCGCTGACTCCCAATAATAAATGAGGAATTCAAATGGGAGTGGGAATTTTGATAAAGGACCTTGAACTTTTATTAAAGGAACTTAATTTGCTGCTTTTGAAACTCTTCAAAGTAGTGGTCACGTCTCTAACGTTGTTTGCTTCTCTTAAACAAAATGAAACTCAAAACTAGTATTTGCTATTTTCAATCTTAATCATAGAAAGAAGAAGATAAGTCCTGATAGGGTTTTAAAAAGTTGATAAGTTTAAATAATTCCTAACTTCTACAGTGAACTTTGAGGAACTGTTGACAATCAGTCATTACTATGACACGTGACATCCTGCGCCGTGTAACCCAATAGGGTGTTTTTGTGCAGTAACATTTAGATTTAGATATAGAATGTGACCATCGATTGAAACCAGTCTCCTCCGCAGTCAACTCAATTATTTTTGAAGTCGAACGGCAAAGCCGTGGGATTGATGGGCTGAAGGCCTGGAGGGAGTCGCCGAGCGAAGCGAGGTGTGAGTGAGGGGCCTGAAGAGAGAGAGGGAAAGAGAAGAAGTCTCCTCCCTTTTTTCTTTTCTCACCTCAGGTCCCTCAATCGCGCCTCGCCTCACTGGGCAACTCGCTCCGGGCCCGGGTCCCGTCAATCTCGCGGCTTTGCCGTTCGTCTATGCCAATACTTGAGTTGCCTGCGGAGGAGGAGGCTAGATTGAAACTTATCTTTCTAAATTTTGACCACTTGATGATTGTTGGTTACAGGGTCATCATCCTTGGACTTGAAACATTAATAAACGGGAGGTCCTGATAATCTCTGATAAATTAATTCTTATGGCAATTTTCGAAACGGTACAAGCTTTTTGAGCTATAAATCCACACTTGTGCTGTTGATAGAGAATCAGTTTAATGCTTTTTTCACTAATGCCTCGGGGAATAGTTTCGTGTATAGTAAAGTGAATACATGTAATTTGAAATATTTTACCGAAAGCAAAAATAAGCTAATAACTTGCTTAGGGTTAATGCTGAGGGACCTTCCATTTGTCTTCAGATTAACTGCAAATCTCAATTAAAAATAAAATGTTATGACAACTTTAAGTTTTGAAAAAAGGAAGGGAAATAATTATTTAAAATGACAACATTCACGAGGATGTTTTTTTTTCTAGAAATACATACAAAATGAAGCAAAACGCCTTTCATGTTTCAAGGTAAGTTCGTTCTAACCGTTTTTTCTAACAACCCATAAACTTACCCCAAATGAAACGATTTCAGCTATGTGTCAGTGATAACATAGTTATCATCTCCAAGTATAAATCATAGTCTCTCTAGTTATAATTAATATATTACTATTACCTGTTAAGGAAAGCCCGAGAAAAGCACTAGAAATTATGATAGCCTTGTTGAATTATTGTGCCTAACTGTTAACAATATTTAGAGGTTTTGTTTTTCTCTGTGCTGCTTTTCATTTAAAATCGGATTTATATTTCTCATCAGAGTAAACCAGTGAACATATCTCTCACAACAATTTTTAAAAAAATGGTGTCAGCGGGATTGGCTCTCGCAAATGGAATGCAGAACAAGATAACTAGCGGCCAGTTTATGAACAGCACAGAAAAGAGATTATTTCATGATACTTTGGGTAAGTATAGAGCTTATTAGCCATAAAAACCTGCGCAGTATATAACTTTCCGACCTAGACAAAAAGGAAGGGAGGGTCATGGGGCCTAGTGGTCATCACTCGCGCCTCTCACCTCTACGACCCGGGATCATCGGGTTCCGCACGTGAGCTGAGATTTGTCGATCTCAACCTGATTCCGAGGATTTTCCTGTGCTGGCTACTCCGATTCTTCTTCCTCAGCAAAATTTACTCCCAGCTTATTCTATCTGGCTGTGATGCTATGCTCCGAGATTATTTATGGTCCGTAAAGCGGCTGCATTTGTGTATCACTATATGTGTGCGATAAATCGGTGTCGGTCGGTGATGGCTTGCGGTCGACCCGCGTCCACGCAATCCAATCTTTGACTGCAAAGAGAGCGATTAGCAAGCCTAATTTACTGTTCTTGTTCCTGTTATTGTTATAGCTGTTTCCGAAACTTGCATTTGGACATTAGCAACTTTGTAACAAAACAATAAGACGTAATAATGCTATTTATTATCTAAACACCAATGAATTACCAATTGAGCTTTCGCGCGCGAAAAACTGATATTTGCTGCTATGGTTACATATAAAAACGTACCTTTCGATGTAGCTCCTTTGACAAATTAATTGGTATTTATATAATAAATAGAATATTACATGTAATATTAGACAGTTGAAGAGACATTTCATCTTTACGCGCGGTCAGCTTACATGCTCTATAAAAACATGTATTTTAAATTAAAAGAATCAAGATTGTGTTAAAAAAATATAGGATAAATGAAATTGTAAATACAATACAACGTCCTGGACTAATTTGTTTCAAGTCATGGTATTTTAGGAGATATTTCGATGGTAGATATTTGTGTGACAAAGCCGTGAGTAATAAACAAAATAGTTTAAAAAAACCTTGCCCTGCCACTTCACGGTAAAATTGTTCAGTGACTTAACCCGATACGAACACTTTCATCCAATTACATTGCTTTGTGACATCACACACTTTGCGATGCCCGCATCTTGATTCTTGCTCGTTCCTGATTTGATAAACGGCATAGAGCTTCTAACTTATGACATCCTCTATGTGTTTCACCGAGACAGAACGCTATGCCCACAGGTCACCAAACTGCAAATGCATTAAATTAATATTTCACTGAAAATTTAGTTACAGCAGTTTCTTTATATCAGTTATAAAGACTGGTGAGCGCAAAATTTGCTTTGTTTTGCAGAAGGAATAGTTTGATCAACGACAAAGTTCTGTTTTAGGCAGCACAATTATCCGTTTCCTTTACTGTTCTCTATATCTGTTTATCAAAGAAATCTTTTTCAGCTGGTCATTTTGTGGATAAATTATTGTATCTTTTAATTTATATTCAAAAATATGTACATCTTCGTGTTCTTGTTTATCCAGTACTGGGTGCAGGTGCGTTGAACGGCTCCATCCTCAAATCTGGAGATCACCTGCATGTTTCATTTCCCGATTACAATACAAATCCCGAAAACTTTCAAGGGAAATGGGAAACTTGTAGGGATACTTTGTCATTTCCTGTATCAGAGCTGATAGACGGTAAGTTAAAAAATACTTAACTCTTTAAGCCCCAAACACAATAAATGCAGTGTTAATATATAAAGTCTTCCAACTGAGATATATTCTTTCTATATAAGCAGTACTAGTTTGAGAGAATTGGATTTTTCAACTTCCACAGCTTGTTCCAATTGATCAATTTCTTATTTCTCATTACTAGTTATATATTATTTTGTTTGAGTTATATAAGGAGAAGTTAGATGTTGATAAACTGCCTGCGGCTGAAAGGGTAAATTTACATAGTAATCAACAAAGAGAAGGTGTTTGATCAAGAAATAGGAAGAAGTGAGGCACAGCCGAGGTGTTTGGAGACTTTCCATTCGGGGTTTTCAAGAAGACAAGTACTGCCAATATTTGGCAATTGTTACTTCAAAATCTATCCCTGTCACTGTTACTTAGTAGTAGCTTAGTGCATTAGTGGTACTACATCAGTTATGAAATCGGTGTGTTGTGGGTCAGCAGTTCGATTCTACTCGATCGGGGCATCTGATTCCATTTCTAAAAATTTTCTTCTAAAAACACAGCAACAACAACAACAATAAACAGTTGAACGATTTTTTACAACAAATTTCAATTATTTATAATGGATTTTTTACAACAAATTTCAATTATTTATAATGGATTTTTTACAACAAATTTCAATTAATTGTAATGGATAAACCAAAACCAGCTTGTTCATTACAGAGAGAAACTCTCTAATGTGTCTTGACTTGAGAGAAAATATTATCAGAACAAATGCTAAAAATATCAGATACCCTGAGTGCGAATTGAACACACCAATTTTTCTTGGATACAAATATTTTTACTTTTAGATATTTTTGTGTGATCTCCTTGTTTTGTTGATTTACTTTCTTATTCCATCATGTTCCTTTTGAAGCTTAGCTTCAAAACAATACCCACGCACAAATGTAATCTTCCCTGCTAAATAAACATTGAGCTTGGCTCTTTTGGTAAGCACAACTACCAGGCAGAGGAATTCGTTATAACAAACTAAGTTTCGTTGTGCCCTAGGAAACTTCAGATATACTTACACCATTTTCGATGATGTAACGGGCAACAAGCCACTTACAGAGGATGAAATGGACTTCAAAGAGAAGTAAGTATAGTTTAGTTACAAAGGCTATAAAGTGTAAACCTAACTTTAGATTATGGGCACAAGGCTCAAGGTATGTATCTCAGGTTCCGGATGTATAGTTTCATAAAAAGAGTACGAGTGACAAAGTTTCCAGTAAGACACCTGTGTCTAAATAGTAAAAACCTTTACAAATCAGTATAAAAGGAACTGTGATGAGTCATGCAACCTCGAATTCCAGTTCGTGCACGGTCGAGATCAGTAGAAAAGTTGCTGGTTTTAGAAATGTGCTCTCATGGTTATCAATGTCAAAAAATAATAAGACAAGAAATGTTTTGTCTTTTTAGTTAATTCGTAGGTTCATTTTTAAAATTACGTTTTCTGTGGACGATAAGTGTACATTGATTGAGTTTTGAAGTTGACATATATATCTAATTCTCAGTTAGTAAGATAACTAAGAATTTGTAATTTCCCTTTTTTTTCTGGTATAAATAAATGTTGTTGTTGTTTTTGATTTCAGCATTTTCGCTTTATCAACACTATCCGAAATGTGGGTAGAAGGTGATGAGCTCAAGACATCAAGAAAACCAATTGACACCCGACTGAATAGCCGAGTTATTTCCTTTACAATAAATCCACTTGAAAATAAGGGACCCTTCACAAGACCTGTTCTGGTTACTTTTAAACACTTACAGGTTAGCATTTCTTAGATATAATTACAGCAAGCTCCCAAACTATGACTTAAAATTAAGTATAATTGGCAAAAAAATATTGTGAAGGTCAGCCTATTCTTATAGAAGATAAGATGTTGCAAAGAAAAGACAGAAGAGAAGAGAAGAGAGAATGGGATAGGAGAGGAGAGAAGAGAAGTGAAGAGAAATGAAGGGAAGAGAAGGGAAAGAGAAAAGAGAGGATAAAAGGAAACAAAACAAAACAAAGCTAAAACAAAACAGAAAAAAATGGTAAACAACAATTTCTTTTAAGCCCTCGTACATAGCAATGAAGCATATCCTCCAATTAGATTTTCAAATACCTGCTTTTTTATGAATCCTCGGTACCGCAATAAAATATATATATTGAACACGGGGCCCCTCTGGATATCAGCCTACTTACTGAGTGGGCTATACTCTATTTTTAAACAGATGTCATTATCAGTTCACGTATAAAGGGAGTATGATGCGTAAATAACTTTGTCGATTGTTGTATACTTTTGTGGAGCAGTCATTTAGCTTCGTAAGATTTCATAATATATTTTCAAACTAAAAAACTATAATATCTTAAGATTGGATTTGAAAAATGAAGCACAAGCAAGAAGCTTCAGTTAATTCATATCTTCAATAGAATACTCATAAAAATACCATTGTAAAAAGTTACTCCCTGTTACAGACGGAAGGCTACACAGATCCACTTTGCGTGTTTTGGGATGAAAGATTAAGGTGTGTCATTCTTTCAATCTTATTGCAATTAATAATGGTAATTGGACTAAGTGGATTGCAATTTGGTCAGAAATCATACGTCCGTGATTTCAAAAGCAAGTATAATTTCAGACCAAAATTTGCACGACACAAAGTTCGATTACCACTTTATTACATCCATTTTGAAATCAGACAACAAGAAAAGGTAAAAATCAATTAAATTCATTCATCTTTAGCTAGAAAATGTGGAATTTTTGCAAGTTTGAAAAATTTTCCATCGAGGTGTCTTCCCTGTTTTTAAGGCAATCTGATTACTGATTATTGTTATTACTATCATCATCATCATCATCATACATTATCAATATAATCATCATCATCATCATCATCAATATCATCATCATCATCAATATCATCATCATCATCAATATCATCATTATCATCATCATCAATATCATCATCATCATCATCATCATCATCATACATTATCAATATTATCATCATCATCATCATCATCATCATCAATATCATCATCATCATCATCATACATTATCAATATCATCATCATCATCATCAATATCATCATCATCAATATCATCATCATCATCATCATACATTGTCAATATTATCATCATCATCATCATCATCAATATCATCATCATCGTCATACATTATCAATATCATCATCATCATCATCATCATCATTGGCCAAAGCAATAGAAACCTGAAATCTCATTGATTGCTTTATTTTATTGCTTGCTTGTGAATGGCTGAAAAAAGATGCGATTTAGAGTTCAAAATAGTGCGATTTAGGAATTAATCACATTGCTCTGGGCCAATCAGATTGCACAGACTAACTGTGCTTTCAAAATGGATGTAATAAACATTTAAAACGCATTTGTTAGTGTTTTAGGACTTGCATTTTGTAATACCGTCAGAATTGTCCCAGAAGGACGAGTTAGGTTTTTACATGTATAGGTAAACAGCAAACATGTTCTCTGTTCGTGTCTCGTGCATGCGAAAAAAGCGCGAATTTTTTCCGCCTTCTGGGTTAGAACAGCGCGCGACTGTTGGTTATTTTTTCTTCCTTTTTTCACTTTTATGTGCTTTTAGACTAACAGGCTCTTTTGAAGTGAAATTTTTGCTAATCCTAAAGATACTTGCTAAGACTTCTGCACCTTTTGGGATGTTTGTAGTCTGTGGTCAAGAAGCGGTTGCGGAGTAAAGAATGGCAACGAAACCCACACAGTGTGTGCCTGCAACCACTTGTCAACCTTCGCTCTCGCCATGAAGAAAGAAAATATTGTAAGTTAATTATTGAAAAATATTCTTTATTTCAATTCCTCTCGCATCTTGAATTTGGTTTCATAAAAGAAATCATGAAAGTAAAAACATTTTTTGTGTCTGACCATACGAAGTCTAACTTTACAAAACACTAGAGGATGAGATAAGGGGAATCAGGTTAGCTTAACGGTCATCACTCACCTCTCTCCATCTACAAAACGGGATCGACTTTCGGACTCCGTACATGAGCATGAGTTGTTAATCTCAATCTATATCCAATAGTTTTTCTCCGGGTACTCCCGTTTTCCTCCCTCGGCACAAATGGCTGACAGTAGCTTACTCTATCTGGCATGGTTCTGTGTTCTAGATCGTGCATGGACTGTAAAGCAACTGTAATTGTGTGTGTGTCTGAAATCCTTTTCTGTGTGTGATGCAGTGCACCTTTAAATGCTTGTGGAATATAAACGTAAAGGTAATCTTTTAAAATACCATTACTCGTTAATTCAGGGATCCGGCCTGAAGCAGTGAGGACAGTGACGTCCACGATCGACGACAGCAAAAAACAATAGTAAATACAATAACTGCACGTTGGAATGCATCGAGTCGAGCATCTTCACGTAGTTATCGCTAGAAATAGAACGTGAAAAGACCTTTTCATTGTTCTGTAAACTACGAGGACGTGATAACAAAAATGTTCTCAGTATTTGTTACCTTCAAGGAGGTACATTTACGCCTTTTTCTGTTAACAAAGCTTAACGCGGAGCAAACATAACCCTTCTGACCGGCAGAAAGAAGAATAAAAGCAAATCGGAAATGTATTTTTTGAGCCGTCGTCGTTGTTGTTGCCAAAGGTCCTTTATAACGCCGATTGTACGCGATAATAAAAAGTGCCCAAAATGAAAAACTCAAATAATGTAACCCATCAGATTCTTGTATATTGGGACTTTAGTAATTCACTGATAGGCCTTTTGTAAGAGTTGGTGACTGACGTGCCGAGATACCAGATAGTAACAAGCACCTGGTGAGCAGGCTGATCAGAGCTTTCACGTGTGCCGTGGAAAGAAGCGACGAATGTCTACAGAATCATTGACGATTTGGTTTGCGTCAAGATGGCTCCAAAATCTAGGAAAATAAGAAAATCGACCTGGCTTATCGTATATAATTTGATTACAAGAGATGTTCTGCTTTAAAATATGGAACTTGAAGGGCCAAAGATTGGCGTTCACGTGAATTTGCTCACCAGTTGTTTGTTGCTCAGTATTTGGTATCTAAGCATGTGAGCAAGTCCTACAAAGGCCCTATCAGGCTAAAGATATATAAGTACTATGAAAGGTAAGAATGACAAAAGCTATTCAATTCTGTACAGGACGACTACACAGACAGGCAAATGGTTGTTACCGTGGCTGGGGTGCTGGGTGCAATTTCACTACTGGGCCTTGTTTGTGTGGCAATCTTCATCATCGCTGTTGGGTAGGAGCAGGACTGTGCACATCGATTACTTTTTTTGTCTGTGCATATCATCTCAATTTAAAAACATTTGACGCCAAAATTGTTGCAGGTTTTTTTATGCTAGGACTGCAAAAGGATAATAGATTATGGAGTTTTATAAAATGGCCTATGGTTTTATTGAC
>JAODFW021711702.1:0-13140 GCA_027575235.2 Palythoa mutuki
CCGTGTGAATAATATATTTCTTTTGTTATAGTCCCCTCAGCCTCGGACCCATGTTGAATTTTGGTCTATTGAGACTGAAGTCGCCAAAAAATCAAGAACAATGAGAGCCTAGGCAAAATTTGCTCGTTCTTATAAAAAAGCGTGTAATTGAAACAAAGTAGGTCATTGGGAATCATTTGAACGTTGTAAACCAAAGAATGTATCAAAGAAATAAAAAAAAATAGAGTGCATGTAAGGAAATGTGAGCATGTTTTAGCTGTATGTTTCATATTTCGTAGGCGTGCAGCATTTGAATACTTGAAAGCTTGAAGTGAAGAGCCATCTTACTAAAAACCAAAACTATTAAATTCCCGAAAAAATCTCATGCAAGCCCTAGCTTAGTGAACCTTTTCCTGTCTACATAGCAGATATTCTCCAATTGACAGTCAAAAATTCTTAACCACAGACGACACGAAATGAATTGTTAAACGGTTTCTTTGCAGGTGCTAAAACATTTTTTGAGGGATAACCTGTGCAGTGAGATAAAAACAGGATCTTTTCGGTTCATTTAGCTAAAATCACTTAACGGATTACGGCTCACAAATCAACAGTGTGCTGTCAAGTTCGTTTTAGCCTCCAAATACTTAAAATTCCACGCAATACTTCATGTAAAAATAACAATGAATCAACGGAAAGCAAAACACAGAGTAAAGATGGCATATACGCGGTAAACACAAAACCTATTCCATTTGTAGCCGCTTCCAAGCCGTTAAAAACCTGCCTACTCCAAACCTTGGCGTTTTGACTGAATGTCAAAGCACTAAAGAGATGTGCATGGCCGAATCTTTCACTATACATCTGTCGTTATACAATAGCATACCGGATAGCATGAAATTTTCGCGATATGAAATTTTCGCGATTTTCAATATTGGATATTCGGATACATGAAGTTTTCGCAATTTCAAAGAAACTTTAGAAATTAATTCATGAAATTTTCGTGAATTGGTAAATCCTAAATCGTTGTCATCTTTGAGATATGCAAGAATTAAAACCACGTAGCTGTCATGCTCGGATTGGTTAATAGTCAGTTAGATTTTTAAACGTTTTTTCTTTACATCGTGTATGAAAATGTCAACAAATGTAATAATTTGAACATCTACCTGAAGTCAACCTTATTTAACAAAACAAGAAGTAGAGATACACGTCTATTGATAGACGTCTTCTGTTTTCGTTTCGTAAGCTTAATTTTTTAACATTACATGAGATTTTCGCGACACAAAATTTTCGCGACATAATATTTTTGCGTCATGTACTTTTCGCGTTTCGAACCCCCTTCGCGAAAAACGCTAAAACAGCATGTCGCAAAACTTTCATGTAGAAAGCTAATAAGGTACTTGCTTTTGTGTGGAGTTAGTGAATTGATTGTTTTACATTTTTTAAACTTAAAGACTTTGAATAGTTTCAGTTCACGAGTATTTGCGATCTTGTTTTTATAAGGTTGTCTGTTGAGCATTAAACGACTTAAACTAAATATGTTTTATCTCATTCTTAATAAACAATAAAATCAGAGTCCATGACGCTTTGTTTTTTGTTTATTAAGGCTAAAAGGCTGACGATCTTTTAATTTAAAAAGATAAGGCTAATTAATTATCAGCTGCAAAAATGGGCTCTGTTAAAAATTTAATTAGCGTTATCAGCTCTAGATATACACGGATGAAAAATTGTTGGCTTTAGGAGCGCCTGACTTGATGATTTTTGTTCCACATTCAAAGTTTTTATTTTTATTCATTATTTTCGTTTTTTGTAGTGCGTATATACGTACACTGTCTCTTTGTGCTTAGACCAAATGTTTAAAAATTATAGTGAAATTGTGGCTGCCTTACCACAAGTGATCAAGCATATAATTTGGAACAACTACGTTGGCATTTCAAAACAAATTTGTATTATCTCGTTGCCATCTTGGATCAAAATAATCTGACATGAATAGCTTAATTATCTTCACAGCCAATATTAGTTCTGTACTCACTATTGTTTTTCAAATACTTTCACACGCGGGACCGAAAAATTATGAATCCAAAAGACGCAGACATAACATCACAGCGGACCTTTCATGAAATATTTTAGTTCAGGAAATGGCTGAAACACATGCCTCCTTCAAGATTTCAGACTTGTCGGCATGTTGCAATAGGTTTAGTGACGGATTTTTAACTAATATGTTTATATATTTCTATCGATTCTGCTAATTTTTTTCCTCCAACATGCAACAGGTATGTATTATCTTAACGGGTCAAGCATTCTAACGCGAACGGTAGTACGTAATTTTCAATACTTAAATTACACCCATTTTTTTCAGTACCAGTAAATTTTACCGAGGTTCATTGTTCTTGATTTTTTGGCGATTTCAGCCTCAATTGTTCTTAAAATTGTTCTTATAATAATATTTCTGTACGCGGTTTTTATTGAAGAAAAACACAAAATAAAACAAGTTATTAGTGGAAAATGAAACGCCTTGCGCCACACATGTATCATTACGGCTGAATTTAGAGGCGAACTATCTTCATTGTTTGTTTAGTAGTGTTTACAGTGAATCTTTTTATGTTTTATGCTGTATCGCTAAGTTTTAGTCAATTTTCTACCACAAAAATTTTCGTAGTTATGAAACCTCAGTCTGAGCTTGTTCTTAAATTGTTTTTAAATTTTGGCAAATTTGAGACTCGTTGTTCTTATCTTCTCATAAAAAAAGCGTGTACTAGCATTTTAAAATATTTATCAAAAACAAAAAAAACAAAGCCAACTCACCCTTCCCCCGGTAAAAAACAAAAAACAACAAACTTTAAAACCTTACTTACTTTGACCTGAGGGGAATATTTGTCTAAACCTAGTTTTTAAAGTGAAATATTTTTAAGTTTTAATCCCTTTACAACAGCCAAAAAATAATAACCTTTTTTTACGATTTCATTCTCCTTAATACGAAACATTTTTTTTATGCAACCTAGGTGTACACTTGCAAAGCAATGGGGCTGAGAAAAAGAAAACGGAAAATGTTTCGTTTTTATTGAAAAATTTGAATAAATTGAAATTACACGGAAAGAGAAATAAAAGACGGCGAGCGGTTGCTCTTTCGATCTTTAAAAATTCATCTTTCTACTAAAATATCAAAAGTCAACGGAGAGATCGATATGGTAATAGTTTAAGGTCGAACAGAGTAAAAAATTGATCATTTGTTGCAAAACAAACAGTCACTACTTAAAGTCTGTTATAAAATTGTTATTTTAGATGCCGTGCCAGTTAATAAATGAAAATTGCTTATCAGCAATTTTTTACACTTGAGAAAGAATAAATTCTTGTATGAAAATTGAAAATTTGAAAATTGCTTATCAGCAAATTTGAGCAAAAATGAAAATTGCTTATCAGCAATCTTTTACACTTGTGAAACTGAAAGAATAAATTCTTGTATTGCATATGCGCAAAAGTCACATTCGATCTAAATGCTTATTACGTTACCTAAATCATTTTTATAACGTAAAAGGATAGTGATTAAGACAGTCATTATTAGCTAGGCGGTATATTTACCTTCATTAATTTACCTTCAATGGAAAATTTTCTTAGTTTATAGATTAAAACACGGAAGAATTTGAACTAAGAAAAAAACGATTTCTTTAAGGCATACAATATTGGACGGCTCTCATCTTTATGAATAGATTTAGTTCAACTAGAATGATCAAAACCTAATTTTCATAATTCTAAAAATATTCTCAAAAAGTTTTTGTAAAAGTTGCGAGAATCTGCAGGGCGGAAAGGTTACGAACCAAAATGATGTGTTACATTGCCATTGTGTAGCTCAAGCAAGCCCGTAATACCGGAAAATGACACAGCAAGTAAACCCGCGGCGAAACAATAACAAAGAGCACTGATTTCTATTGACCTCGTGTGAATATTTGACATGAAAGTGGTGCTCTTTTGTCTCGCGTTATGATTTCTGGTAGTTTAACTTTGTCAAACGTTTGACTGGAACTTCATTAATTGAATGTCAAAAGCAAATGTTTCTCATTTGTTACTGTTTACAAAGAGAAATTTGTAAGTGCTTCCCTAATTGACTAAAGAAAACATTGTTTTTGCAAGTAAGCCAGAGGCATACAAAATTAACGAATGAAAACCGCAAATAACCAGTACTTAATATACGGTGGACTTTAGTTTGTTGGATACAACTTATGCCCAACACAGCCGCCATTTTTTGACACTAAGTTATTGTATTTTTGTTGCGCTGATCTCGAAATGTTTTATAAATTTTATTTTGCTTCATCAAAACAACCCCCATATAGCATTCAGAATTAAATCCACGATGACCTAACTAACAGTGGGAGCAAAAATCGATCAGATAAAAATGGGCTTGGCCTCAGAGCCAAAACTCTCTTCAAACTAAAAGAAATGGTAGAATATTTGCGACTACTACGATATTTGAATACTTTAAACTTCAAATTTCTAAAACAAATACCTTGCAGGTTATACATTGTCAAATATTATCACCAAGAAATCAAGAACACCAATTATACTACTCTAATTATGACATTGCTACACTTTTTGAACTCTTGGCGACAGAAAGGCGGAATTTTGAAAAGCAAATCTTTCTGTTCTATTCAATTCTTTTACCATACGGCACAATGCCAAAACGTAGACTCATTGATTCAGCGCAATGTCAAAGAGATTCCAGTTTTGTCTTATTATTTCATTAATTCATTTAAGCAATTACTGCCAAATGGTTTAACGTCTCGCTCAAGTTCGGGCTGCAGTAGCGACCTCTCAGAAAATGGATTTTAAGGACTTTAGTGAAGTTCTACAAACGCTTAAATATATAAATCTCGCGGTCACTCAGTTGCAACAAAAGACTCACCTTGTGTCGTTTGCTGGGAGTCAACACGTTTGTTTACACACAGACCACTGAAGAAGAAGAAAACTAAGGCATATTTCCAAGCCATTGCCTTGAATTCTTGCTTGGTCCAACCGTTTGATAAGTTCTTGCGGCTTTTTGATCTTATTGCGAAGCTTCAGCGCTGCCGATTTTCCTTAGCGTCGGATCTCACTCGACACCCACGTTGGTATAAAAATACGCGGCTATCAGCCTCTCCGTGTCGGAACAATTCTGCGATAATGTATGTATTTACTCAACGATGAAGAATGAATCATGTGCAATTTAACTACTTGTTTCGGCCTTTCCGGAAAAGTCTCTCAATCGCTGTTGTTTAAAATCTGCCAGATATATATATGAATGTTCATACGGTTTCCGCAGTGTTGAGTTCTGCGTTTGTCATTAGGCCAAGAATGTCTAATTTGTGAGTTGATACTGTCAATTGTTCCGAGGGCACGACCTAGTTTCTCTTGATACGAACTACGTGTCACTCAATATCACAACGGACTGTCAAGAGGTTCGGATTACACCAACAATGAAAAAAAGGAACTAATAAAGCCGCAATATTTATAATTCTAAATGAATTGTCTATTGTATAGTTTTTGCCTGAATTATTATAGATTATTCATTAGATATTTTTTTTTACTTTGAAACGAAATAACAATCCTTAGATAATCGTTTACTATGGCACCACTTTAAGCCGTTGAGGAGGGGAACGTACAGCCTACAGGTCAGAATCTTTTGAGGAACGAGAAAAGGAGAGACACTGAACACTGACTAAAATACAGATGATGTTGTGCAATTATGTAAAAGGAGGGGGGCTTGGGATTTTCGGTTTTGCGGTTTTGGCCATTTTTTGGAGCGGGTTTTCGGTACGGTTTTTCGGTTTTGTTGTTCTTTGCGGTTCCCGGTTTTTCCTTTATTTCGCAATTGGTTTTCGGTTTTTGGTAAAAAATACTATCGGTTTTTCGGATTTGTCAGAGAAAAGGAGGGACACTGAACACTGTCTAAAATACAGATGATGTTGTGCAATTATGTAAAAGGAGAAGATGATCGGGTAGCTGGATTGATAAAGAAGATAATTAACAAAAAGTCTAGTCAGTAGCGATAAGAAGTCCCTTGGAATGTCGCCTTACGGCAAAGCGAAAGAAAATCTTCTTTTACCCAAGAAAAGAAATCTGACAATCAATATGATAATCGACTATAAATTTTCATTTCCGCGTCAAAATTTTCAAATCTGCTTTTCAAAATTAAAATTTCTATTTCAGCCACACTGTTTTAGCGAGTTCTGCAGTCCTCCGCTCAAACTAATTTTCAAATCACTTTAAACTAATAACGGAAATCTTCAAGTGTTAAATGGGGACCAGATTTTTAAAATTATATTATTTTGTGTATAAGCATAGTAAATGGTATAAGGTAAAACAAAAAATTATAAAAACAACTCTATGCAAGGAAAGACCGACATAAATGGATTTCGAATAGTGAATTGTTAAAGATGCAGATCTGGATTTCCGGATTACAAGATTATAGAAAACCGGTTTTGCCGAATTTTAGTAGGCCGTGGCGCGTGGCACAAATCAACAGTGACATCATTTAGTAAAATATGTGCTCATACACTTTATTTTCTTTACATTTTTAAAGAAAAGGATCTAGATTAAATACTGCTATAAAACGGAAACTACAAAGGGCCGATTTCGTTTTTAATGCAAATTTAAAAATATTTATTGGATACTTTTCAGCGAAGAATTGAATTTAAAATTACAAATTTTAAAAAGTTTCAGTTTTTCTTATTCCTGAGGTTTGCGTGAAAAACTTCATGCATGTGACATTTGGTGAATGAGAGCTCAAGCTGTGATTTAGTTTGAGTAACGTGGTTGGTAGGGGGAGATCCGCTCGCATACGTGCACCTAAACTCTCATGCAGCTATCTGTTCCTCGTTTCCTGTGTAAATCGTGCTGACACAAAATTTGAAAAATATCTTCTTGCGGCACCCTGTCGATTCTTTGCTGTTTAAAAACTATCCAGTCTACACTTGAGCGAAGTATGTGGTTATTGTGCCTTAAAAAGATTCTTTTTGAGTTTTTTAAACCATCTAAATGGATGTTATACTTAAATAAGATATAACTAAGCTACTACACTTTTCAAAAGCGGGCGAAAAATGTTACGTCATTCAAGTGGATTTGGTAAATTTGTTTAGAGGCTGAAGTATTAAAAATTTAGCAGGTTTAAGCGGAAGGTCTTTTATCATAGAAAACTCCTTAATTTTGTTTTAACTGACTGACCAAGACTTTTGTTTCCTGGCAAAAGTAACTTCTTTTTGGTTTTGACACCGTACGTGATACTACAAAGAATTTTAACTTCAAGCGTGGATGATTAAGGTTGTAAATACCTAAAGCTTAAGTAATTTTAATCCTACTTTTTTAAAAAGTCATGCTTTGAGGGAAATTCAGGTAAGTTTCTTAAATATTTAAGATTTACATATGTTTTATATTTGTGTGATGTCATTTTAATTTCTAGTCAGGTTCTCCGGCAAAACCTGAGTGAGTTCCTCGTTGAAGTCTTCATTTTATGAGTACAAAGTATTGTAACCAGCATGCATGGAGTGTGTAACACACAATGTTTGGTCCAAGCAAGATCAACTGGTCAATCAGTATGATAAAAAAAATGACAAAATTCACAAAACTTACTGAAAAACTGAATACCTACAGGAAACTTATCAGGTATGCCGCCGGGCTTATCCTACACTTAGATCTAGACTAGTTAGAGCCTGTGTAAATTGTAAAACGAAGTGATTTTAAAAAACCCAGGTCATAAATACTTTAAATTTAAACAAGTTAAATAATAGTTGGATTAAACTTCCGGAGTAAAACTAAAAGGAAACAGAAAACAAAAACCACCTCACTAGCGGGTGAAGTACGAACCGCTCGTGATACTACCACACATATAAATGTACCTGTCTTGTAAAATGAAGGCTCCACGAGTGTAACAACTAAATATTTCAGTAGATAGTTACGCTTGTTCAATACGTGGAACTTTGTTTGTATTGGATAACACGAGTGACACATTTCAGGTTTTTACAATTTAGTTTTAAAAGGAGCCTTTAATTTAAGAATATTTTTTGTCCTGCGCGAGAGAAAATTTTAGAAAATTTTCAAAAACGTACGGCATCAGTATTAGAGCAAATTACAGAAATTGCTGGCCGATATCTGCTTATCTTAACAGTACTCAATTCTGCAGTTCATAGACATATAAATACCTAACATTTTACGATCACTGAAACCAAGTCTCCGACGACAGTTATGTCAATTGTCATAAAAGGTTCAGTAAACATCTAAAGTATGCCGGGTATGCAGCAAAGAGCCAACAAGAGACACCGTTTCCATTATCGATTGCAGAAAATATTTTTCTGTCAGTGATATTCATCTTCATAGCCATCGTCGTCATTGTCATTATCATCGTCATCGTCACTGCCATCGTCGCTGTCATCTTAATTGTCATTGCATCGCCGTCGCCGTTGTTATTACCATCGCCATCATCATGGTTGACTTCATCGCCAATGTTATTGTCATCGTAATCGTCGACGTTATCGTTACGGTCATCGTCATTGGCATCGCCATCGCTATGGACATGCAATGGTCATGGTTATACTCGTCGCCATCATAATTACTGTCGTTGTCACCGGTAAAATCGTCGACGTCGTCATGCTATGGTCGTTTCTAACCCCGTCCTCGTTCTAGCCTCCAATGCATCATTACGATTATCGTCTTTGTCATGGTGATGGCATCACCTTGTTGTTATCTCCGTTGTCGCCATCATCAGTGTTGTTATGGTTACGTTGTTGCCATTTTATATCAACCTCGTTGGAACAATTTTTCAGTAGAGGATTTTTTAATCTGTCGACTGACCTAAAGGAGAAAGACGAGCGAGTAGGAAAATTTTTTAGTTTGATTTTATGTTAATCGTCTCCCATGATCATAAAAGTAACTTCCTCTTTTCTTAGTTGGCTCAGTAGGTGTTTGTTTTGTCTGTTTCTTACCATGAAAAGTGAAAAATGAAGCATACGGACAAGTTTGACTTTGTTCAAACAATGGAAAACGGCGTTTGATAGCGCAGCGCGCGAATTACGTCATGAATCAGACAAACAAAGCAGCTATCGTAAAATCGGGTGGCGGGGAATCCAATATTTTAAACGAACCTTATTATTTGAAATTTTACCATAAACTCGTTTCTTATAATTAGAAGATCGCTACTTTTTCTCTGGTCTTTTTTGTGAAACATGCCTCTGTTTGTCTGAATCACTGGGGTAAAAAATTGCTATTGTTAGTACTCGCGTGCTGCGCTATTGCAGTCTCCAATTATAAATATCTTGTTTTCTATTGATTGAAAAGTTATCTGTTAAGTGCAAAACTCCAAAAACCAGTCAAAATAACGATTTACCAAAAAAATCTACACACACCAAACCATACAATGATACAGTGTTTGAGCAACTTTTTTTGAGTAAAATTTAAATGTTTCAACGTTCCAAATATTCGATCATAACACTTTGACGCATAAAGCTCGTAACGCATATTTCAATAGAATTATAAATTACGTGCTTGACAGATTTTCTTGTTAGGTCAAAAAGCGGTTTGGCGCTTTTCCCATTTCAAAATCGTCAAATTGGGGTTAGCATAACAGGAACAAACATGAACCTAATGTTTTAACGGATCTCAATAACAATTCTATTCAATTGTTTTAATGTCGTTCAAGATGAAACCCTTTGCTTTAATGTGTTTTCGTTGTAAGTGTCGTTATACAAAAACTTGAAGGCATTTTGAAAAAAAAGTGCAGTCATTGTTCGCAAAGTGAACTGACAGTGCACAGTCAGTGGTATGCAGCCAAACACAATAAGAGATTGCCTTAATTATAATAATTTATAAAACCAATTTTTATTACTAATTAAGTTTTTAAGAGAAAATTATAAATCTTTATTTAGAAGTGGGTTAGACAGAAACACCCATCCACCCACATATAGAGAGTTCTGCTTGTTTCAATAACATTTACACAACTCTCAAGAATGCATGGGAGCAAAAGATTTGTCGCAACTCGCTTTAGAAATTGGCACTGGTCCTCCGTTGTAATATACGAGAATATACACAAGAGATTGCAAAAGAAGAGCTTCATTATTTACACATTGCTTCAGGTTTAGGTTAAAAGACCAATCATTCACAAAAGCTGTAAGTCAAAATATGTTAATTATAGGCGGTTTGAAAACTATTAACCTTGAACTTATATTACATAAGAATTTCTGGCGGGTCACGTATCATTAAGGTCGAGAAACACGTGCAATTAGATTATGAGCTCGAGATTTCTATCGCGCGATAGTTGATGAAGGTGAAAAAAATTATTCAAATCGTCTTCACTCACACCGTCGAAACCTCGAACGAGCGGCCGCCATTTTGTTGACAATCGCTACCCCGAATAGACAGTGGATAGGGTAGCCAATCAGAGAGCAGCATTGGTAATAGAACGCTAGTAGATTTATACTAATAGAGAGTATAACCTAGCCGGTACTGCGTTGGACACAGGACATGCAGAGTTTCTACTAACCATATAAAGTGGTTGTATTTCGTGCGTCTAAAAATGTTGGCGGTTTTTTTTATTCTCCGATAAAATTTATTGCCAAGCTTTTCGTGTCTCCTATTGTTTCCTGACTTTTTGTTTTTGTGGTTTTTCTTAAGGGGCTGATGAAAAGGTAGGTGGGTGTATAGTCAATCTTTGTTTATATTGACTTGACAAGCATTTAGATTCACTAGCAAGAGCCAAAATGAAACTGTGTCTGTGTTATGATATATCTTGCATACCGTTTTCCAGAAAATGTCAAAAGTCAAATTTTAAGTTAAACGTATCCCTGCAAAAACCCGTCAACAACATTCTCCTTGATGGAATACTTTGATTCATCGAATTAACAACAATATGTTGCATGTAAAGAGATAACTTTATATTGTGAAAGCTAAATATAGTTAGGATTTACTTATCAGAGAAATCAATTGGTCAAAACAACTTTACTAAAACAAAGAAGTTTCAAAGAGATGCATGCATTTTTTCTTTAACTAAAAAAAGGTTTATAACAATAAGAAAGCTCACATTGGCCAAAAGTTTTGAAGAAAGAAATAGTTTAGGCTGAGGCTCGATAACTATGATCGTGACTAAAACTCGAAGTTTGAAACAACAATGGGTTAAAAAACACAAAAAGATTCACGCCAATTCCAAAAGCAAAATGTTGCCTATAGCACTTAAGTTTCTTACTTACATCTCATTCAGCGCCGTTATCGCGCCTACTTTCTCTCAACCCATACAGGGAAATATAAACATTTTAAAAATAATTTGAATCTGAAGTCGCCAAAAAATTAAGAAGTTGGCTGGTGAGCCTTGGCAAAGTTACTGGTTCTTTTAAAAAGGCGGTTATCGGTTGATTCATAGCGCTGAAACTATATAACAAAGGGAATGTAAAATAAACTGATTTCTTTGCATTATACACTAAAATGAAAATAGAAGATTAAAGTTTGAATCACCTTTAAATTCAATGTATACTGACTGCTACCTACGCACATAAATCTGTAGTTTCCTAAGGCAGTTTTTAAATCAACAACATCGACAGGGCTCAATTCGTTTTGCACGACCCCCGCGCCTGCGCAGTGCTCTTTTCAAAAATGGCCAAATTGTTCGACGACTCAAATGCACTTTAAACCTTTAGATTTAACTCACGTTTGTTAATTTGCTTAGATTCTATAAAGTTATTGATTTTTCTCAACTTCTCGTTGTTCTTCAGCTTTCCGCAGACAAGTGCAATATTAGTTAAGTTATCTATTTGCCGTATGGGCTGATATAGCTCTATATCTACTTCCGCTGGGGTGTTCAAAGAGTTGACACAACCAATATTAGGCAATATCGGTGTATGTCCGGTATTATCGGTGTTTATATACCTGAACCGCAAGTTGATAGAAAATCTTTGTCTGGATATAAAAGGTAATATAATCAAAGACATGAAGGAGGAAGGTGTGAAGTTCCGGAGAGCTGACAACAACTCGAATAGCGAATCGAGAGTCTAGAAACTGCTGGCACGCGTTTGAAGGGAAGTCGAGAGCTGGTTAAAACGCCCTCTGTGTACGGAAGGTCTGCCGGCACTATCAAAAATAAAACAAATCCTGATACCTACTCATAAAATTCGGAAATGAAATACAACAGAAGTAAAAATCTGTGTTTTTTAACTTTATTCATTTCTGAAAATTCTCCGAAGTCCAATCACGTAACTACGGTCGTACGTAGAGCAAGGCGAAAACTCCAGGTTTTTTAAGATGATAATCATATTAAATTACGAGGTTATGGAGAGGCAAAGACTCGTACAAGTGAAAACAGATATTTCAAAATATCTGTAGTTACGCAACTCTAACATTTTTATTTTTTCAAGTTTCTTGTTGTCGTTGTCGGAATACTATTAACTGTTGCAGATTCGCCATTTTTTAAAGCTACTCGGCTGGGACTGGGTCGAGCCTTCAATTATTGCGTAATACGAGGAAGAAGTCAAAACTTTCCATATGGCAGCGGGCCATATTTGATTTCTTTACTTATTGTTTTAAAGTTAACTTATTTGTTTTATTTAAGTTCGCCTATAACTGCAAATTATTTATTTAGAATTAGAATGCAAACAAAACAAGTAACTTTTTTGATAGTGACGGAAGGGTTGAGACATCACGACGATACAAATTTAAAAATCAATTACTGTGGGCCTAAGATGTGTTAAATAATTAGTCAAGAAATAAACATGTTTACCGTGCCTTCATAGCCTGGTGAAAACCGAGGCCAACGTTTGGGAGAATTCGAGAGCAGATCAGTGAAAACCGCCGAGACGCAGTAGAGGATTTTCATCTGCTCAAAAGTTCTCACAACTTTGCCAGAAGGGACAAACTGTTTATGTGAAGGAAGTTATCTCAGGTTGAAGGGATAACTCGCCTCGCCAAGGCAAGTTATCTCTGCCACTCGAGACAACTCTTCGTCGCGGGATGTCATATACAGGGTTTCTGAAGGAAAATTGCCAGTAGTCAAGATTCTTAAGAATGCAAGTTACTGCTAAAGTGTGGTAGTCACAATGTTTCGCGCGCAACAGTCTAGGGGGGTCTGGGGGCATGCTCCCCCCCTCCCCCCAGAAAATTTTGAGTTTTTAAATGCAATTTGGTGCATTCTGATGGGGGCTAATCTGTAATATGACATAACCT
>JAODFW021712727.1:0-13138 GCA_027575235.2 Palythoa mutuki
TATTAGTGGAACTCAAATTGTTAGTTTGTTATGTTCCAATTGTCTTTAGGATGTCCCCAGTACCTAAAAGTGAATTAGAAAGTTGAAGACATTAAAAATTTTGAACTTATATAATACGTCTTGTGATGTTTCTGAAAACTGTCTTTAACGAGGTATTCACAATAGTATTGATGAAAAAATTCAAAAACTATCACCACTGATAATTTAGAAACATACCTTTTAAAGATTTATAAACCTAGCAATATAATGACTTCACTCTGCTACCTTAACTTAAAAAGTTATGTTGTATGAATAAGCAGCAACTATAGTGGCGTAATACTTGAATTCTGAAAACAACAGAATCACGGAGATTGATTTTTAATTCCAGAGCACAGAAGGAACAACAAAAACCAAGAATAACCGAAAAAGGTTCTAATTCACCAAGCGTACGGCCAGCTGCACCAGAGAAATTTTCTAGTTCTCAGTCAGATGTTGTTAAGGTTGTTAAACCACAGGATGCAGCAACAAGCGGTTGTTTTAAACTTCCAGGACAATCAGAAGCTTCGACGGTAAGCTTTTTAGTATTTTTAGCACCATTATTTAGATACCTTTATCAAGATCACTCGTTTAGACTCACTGGAACAATCCGTTTTTAAAATCATTCAGATTTAATTGTGAAAAAAGCTTCCACTTTACTCTTCATCAAGTTTTATAGACTACAATTTTTACACGTTCAACTCGTTCAACACATCTTCTTCATCGATGAATTGTTTCCATTTCTTTTTGTACTTTCCACTACATGTCAAGTTCCTCAAAGCACTTTGAAGTTTAACCACGGGCCCTGAAAGCCCTATAAAGTTCTGAAATTTCTTTGAGGCTCTGGAAATCTTTGGAAACTTCTGGAAAAGTCCTGGAACTCTTTTATCTACACCCAGGAAATCCTCAGAAAAAATAATATTTGTAAGTTGATCTTTTAAGTAGACAATCAAAATTGGCGACTTTCTCTTGATTTATACATCAGTAGATTTAAAAAACGTGCAAAAAGTAATCGATTGTCTAAGTTCAATAGTCCCTGGAAAAGCCCTGGAAAAAGCAGAATAAAAAACACCCCGAAAAACTCTGGATTTTTCAAAATGTGGAGTTGTATAAAGCCTGGAAAACAATTCTCAATCTGTGTATTCCTGCTTGAAAATTTGACTCGACGTTTGTTACTATTGGTAAAATACAATAAGAATGGCAATATTCTTGTTGTCGACTTTTTTATTTTGCATAAGTTCAGAAACCAATTTTTTATGTTGTAATTCTTTGCTTTTGTTTAATCTTGAAAGGTAGCGACAACGTCTGCGACCTTTGCCAAACCCATCACTCCACCTTCCACCCCTCCATCAACAAAGACAATAGGTTCAGGAATTCCTCCAGCCAGAGCTGCAGGAATTGCGGCCATGAATCGTGCGGCAACTATCCAGAGCAAACCCCCGGATGAAAGCACACTTGACCTTGGAGCGAGCATTGAGCCAGCCACAATGGTTATTCATAAACCAGTTGGGAAGACCAGCAGTGATCCCGTCGAGAACGTTGCTCCATCAGCACAAACGATTGCTTATTTAGCTTTGCGGGCTGCTGAGAAGGAAGCAAACAAACCTGCACAAAATCGTCCTCAACAAAGCAGCACTGAATTTACTTTTAAAGGTTCTGCGGATGGCAGTACACCACCTGTAGCTGTGCTTAAGCCAGCAGCTGGGGCGGGTAAGGGTCCTTTAGCCCCGAACGTGACTGTTAAGCCAGTGTCCACAGTATTGGTGCCATCATCAACGAAGCAGTCGTTTTCTGCTGGAGCTGAAATAGCAGGTACTTACCTTAAAAGATTTACGTCCTTACTTATTGGTTAATTGGATAAAATACCTTTTGCTGATACTAGTCCAAGTGTTTATACTGCCCTGTGGAAACTATTTAAACCAATCATGAAATGGAAAGTGGATTATCTTTAATTGCATTTATTAATACTAATAAAATTGAAATAAGGAGCCTGCGCCTTTACTGTGGCTGTGAAACTGTTTATCATTCGTCAACATATCGTATTTATATCGCCATATTTCTCTTCTTTCCGTAGTCAAAAACACCTTAAAAAATTACTATCCTTTAGAGTGAGTTAATTTAGAAGATGGGCTTTTTTAACACACGCAAATCAAGATATTGTACAGACATATTATTCTTTTCCAAGGATTAAAACGTGACGTTATCATGCGATCTTTGTGATTATCAACTCAATTTAAGCAATTGCGAAAGAGAAACCCAGAAAAAATTCAGTCTTCAACAGGATTCGAAGCTGTGGCCTCTGCAATTCCTGATGTTCTAACCAAGTGAGTTATAAAGCAGTTCAATTCTAGTGGGTCAATTTATGCCACTTAATGTTGAACAACCATTATTATGAAAGAATTTGCGAAGTTTTTGTCATAACGTCATTGCTTATAGGTGTACATAATTTATTCCGTCACAATAAGGACTAAAACGTCGGCAGACTTTTCTTTCCTGATTTGACTGGTTAGCACTGTCAATTTCGGTTTGCATCCTTATTTTCCAATTCAAAGTACTGAGGTAGTCAGTGGCCACTAGTAAATCTTAAGACCGGTTTCTATATAGCCATCTCGGGTCATTTTGGGTAATTTCAGAAGCCGGGTGAGATGACCTTGGATGACTGAGAAGACTATACGGAAATTAAGACGACCGCAGACTCTGAACGACTGACCAACTGAGTCGTCTCTGGGTCACCTCAGATGGCTCACCTCAGATAGAACTGAGTTCTATCTGGACGACCCAAAACAACCCAAGATGACTATATGGAAACCAGCCTTTAATGTCATGCAGAATACAATGCATGTGTTTTTCGCTTTAATAACAAAAGTGGAATTCTCTAACAGATGCAAAGGCAGCACCTTCTGGTGGTTCCCAGTTTGGCTTTGGCGGGACTACAAGTACGCCATTTAGCGGTTTCAACAAACCACCTTTGTCCAGACAACCAGATGTCACTTCATCTGCAGGAGTATTTAAGTTTGGTCCAGTAGAGGGCAACTCTCCAGGTGTATTTAATTTTGGTCCAATAGATGGTAGCACCCATGACACTGCAACAACCACTCAGAAATCGAACGGGGTGGCTGCATTTTCTTTCTCAGCCTTTGCACCTGCTGGTGGCGACAAGAAGGAATCAGTCATAAAGTTACCTGGTGCAGGGCTAACAGGTTTGCCGCCACTAGCATTGGGCAGCAGTTATACTCCTGCATTGCAGGAAGAATATGTAGGGCAAGAAGTAAATTTATCAACAGGAATTTCCGAAAACAGGGTCTCTTTGGATAAGAGCTCGGTTGGTGCTTCTTCAAGTGCTGGTGTGGTTGACAGCGGTGTGTCCACAATGTCAGCTAAAGATGAAAAGAAAGAAAACGTACCTCCTCCTGGGTCAAGCAGTCTGGACAAGGTATATAAAAATAAGCAAAATCTACAAGAAAAGCCAGTTGAGAAGAGTTTGATTGCACGTGCCCTCTTTAAAGCAATTATGTTCACCACTTTTTATTAGAAAATAGGTTAATCATTGATTTTTTCAAGTATAGGGTTTGATATTAAAGAGAAGATTATGTTTGAGTAACGAGTATTAAAGCTCCCAAATCGTTGTTTGTTTAATTATGGCTAGTTGTGTTTAAGGTTAGGAAATGTTGAAAATTCATCGTTATCCCTTAAGCAGTGTATTATTTTCTAGAGTAGCCAGGTTCAGTAGTTACGAACTTTTGCTGTCCCTTAATTTTGAAGAAAGCAAATTATAAATCATCTAATTAATGAAGGAGTTAAAGATCGAACCGAGAATGACTTGAATTGGCAAACTTTGAAATGATAATCACACATTTTTCAAGAATGTTTTAAAAAATTGACCATGTCATACTGGGAGCTACCAAAATTGGCCCTCATTTTTGAATATGTTAAATTTGTATGCATTGCAGTTTCCTCAGCAGGACACGTTGTCAAACAAAGGAAAAACTAACTCCAAGAGTGCTTCATTTTCAGGTAAGTGTTCCAACTCATAATTATTATCACTAAATACTAATGATATAGGTGATGTTAATGATCGTTATCATGATGATGAGGACGATGAAGGTGTCAATAACAGTGATGTTGTGACGATGATGAAATGATGATGATGACAATGAAATTGAAGATGTTGATGATGTTGATGACAATGGAGATGAAGGTGATGATGACAATGACGATGTTGACAACAGTGATGACATTGAAGATGGAGATGATGATGGTGTTGACAATGAAGATGGTGTTGACAATGAAGATGGTGTTGATTACTACAACTTTGATTTTTCATATCTTTTACGTATTTATAACACAACATTTTATCATTCAACCACACTGTAATGTAATGTTGTAATTTTTTTATTATCAAGGTCTTATCTCTGAATTCCTATTTTAATGCAATTTTGTCTGCGGACTGCAATGTCTTTGTTATAATAAAGTTATGACTCTCCATATTAACAAATCGTTACGCCAGTGCAGTGATAGTAATACCCAGTGAATTCCTTATAGTTCTCAATACGAAATTTCTAAAATTTCTCGTATGATCTCTTCTCATCAGAACCTAAGACAGCCAGCGATCCACTAGCTGGACAACCTGGCGTGCAACCTGCTCCACAAGTAACTTCAGCCTTAGCGAAACCCAAAGTATCAGTTTCTGCAACAAAGCAGTCTCCCATCAGCTTTAGTTCGAGTGAAAGTTCCCCCTTCACTGCTGTACTAGAGTCATCAAAACCCCAGCTCGTTACAAGGAATGAAGATACCACCACTTCTAATTCTCCTACAACTACTGAGTTATCGCCAGGTTTAAGTGCTCCAATTGCATCAGGCTCACCAATAACAAGACTATCAGTCCCCACTCAAGAATCATCGGAATTTACACCACCTGACAGTAATGTCAACATAGGTACAACGTTGTCTGCACCATCATCTACAACCAGTGCTACAGCTCCAGAAATGAGTACCATCTCCACCGCAAGCAAAGGGTTTTTTGTGGTTACACAAACTTCTTCCACGTATACTTCGAGCACAGGGCTTTTTGGAGCTCCACAACTGTCCACCCCTTCTCCTGTGAAGACAGGATTATTAGCAGCTCCCGCAAGTAAAGCATTGTTTGGGGCATCGCCATCATCTGTAACGTCTGCCACAGTTGCACAAACATCTACGACCTCTATTTCAAGCAAAGGGCTGTTTGGTGTTGCGCAAATGTCTATGACATCTGCCTCAAGTGCAGGGCTATTTGGGGGTCCACAAACGTCTACCACCTCCACTGCAAGCACAGGGTTATTTGGTGCTGCACCACCACTTGCAATATCTGCAACAGTTCCACAATCATCTTCTGCCTCTACTGCAAGCAAAGGTTTGTTAGGAACTGTACAGCCTTTATCCACAACTGCTTCTACCATGGGGTTGTTTGGAGTTCCACAAACATCTACCACTTCTGCTGCGAGCACAGCGCTATTTGGAGCTCCACAAACATCTACCACCTCTTCTGCAACCACAGGACTGTTTGGAACGCCACAAAAGTCTGCTGCCTCCACTGCAAGCACAGGGCCCTTTGGAGCTCCACAAACATCTACCACCTCTGCTGCGAGCACAGCGCTATTTGGAGCTCTACAAACATCTACCACCTCTTCTGCAAGCACAGGACTGTTTGGAATGCCACAAAAGTCTGCCGCCTCCACTGCAAGCACAGGGCTGTTTGGGGCTCAACAAACGTCTGCCTCCTCCACTGCGAGCACAGGATTATTTAAAGCTCCCCAAACTTCTACTACCTTTGCTGCGAGCACAGGACTGTTTGTAGCTCAAAAATCTTCAACGACCTCTGCTGCAAGTACGGGCTTAGCTGGATCTTCCTCGGGATTGTTTGGAGCTGTACCATCATCTATGACCTCAAGTACAGTTTCTCAAGCACCGGTTGCCTCTGCCAATAGCAAAGGGTTGTTTGGTGCTCAACAAACGTCCATGACATCTGCTCCCAGCACAGGACTTTTTGGAGCTCCAAAAACATCAACCGCATCTGCTGCGAGCATAGGGCTGTTTGGTAGTGCACCAGCAGCAACTGTTGCTGCTTCGTCTTCCTTGTTTTCTTCTTCTACCACTTCAAGTACATTTGGCTCAATAGCATCTGGAGGGCAGTCAGGGGGATTGTTTGAAGGAACTCAGACTAAAAGGTGCATAATACTACATTTACATAAATCATAAAAATGAATTACCTATCAAGCATTTGCACTGTTATAAGATTTCTAAGAGTGAAATTTAAGCAGATTCAACCAGCTTTTCAATGGAAGGCCGAAACAGGTGACCATGGCTGCTGAAAGTCAGATTAAGTTTATTTTAAAGGTTATTGTGAGGGTTACCTGCTACCTATTTCGACAGCCCACTAGTAGTGCCTTCAAATTACCATAGCACCCATTTGCAGAACATATGGTTTCGAATTTCCAAAGTGCCTGGTAGGATTATATGTTTTGCTTTGTTATCCAAACAGAAGCACAGTGCTCCCTTGTTGTATATAAAACAATCAGTATGCTACTCACCTTCTTTTTCATGTTGTATAGAATAAATTCTGTTGACAGATAATATCCAACCAGATTACTACAACACAACTGAACAAGTGAAAGAACGACATTGTGCCATTGGCTTCAAAACGTGTTTTCTAATCTCCATAGCTCTTTTGGAAGCACAGCCTTAGCTCCTGGCCCCTTCACGGGTTCTCCAATATTTGGTAGTAAGTCATCAAGTGGCCCTGCCCTCTTTGGACAGTCACCCACCACTTCAGCAACCTCTTCTCCATTTGGTCAAACAGCATTCTCCAAGCCACAAGAACCTGGTATGGGAATGAGTTTTGGCGGTTTTGGTCTTGGAGGAAAGCCACAGGATGCAACAAAGAACCCATTTGGAGTTTCTCAGGGAGCATTTTCTTCCACCACGACAGCATCAGGTTCATCTTTCTTTGGTGCAAAGATGGAAACAAAGCAGGTGTTTGGCGGTGGATCATTCTCCTCAGGTTTTGGATCACCTGGTAGTAGCTTTGGTACAGGAAGCTTCTCAAAGGGTGGCAGTGGTGTTGGGGCATCAGGGTTGGGAGTCTCAAATGCCACGAGCCCTGCTCCAGCCGCGGCCTTTGGCGCTTCTCCTAATTTTGGAGGATCCCCAGGCTTTGGTCAGCCTACTGCATTTGGCAGTAGTTCGACCTTTGGTTCCAGTCCAGCATTTGGTGGAGGTCCTGCTTTTGGAGGAAGTCCTCAGGGGGGAGCTGGATCCTCTCCCGGAAGAGTTTTTGGTGGTGGGTCATTTGGAGGGACATCTGGGAGCCCAACCTTTGGCGCACTAGCCTCCCAGTCAGACTTGCCGTCCTTTGGGTCATTAGCAGGCCAGTCACCGCAAGGATTCGTATCAGCGCAACAACAACAACAACAACAGCCCTCGCCATTCGGTGGTGGAGCTGTCTTTGGAAGTACACCGTCAGGAGGGTAAGTAACTATGATGTAAGTAATCAGATGAATGAAAAACGCTCGTACAGCGCTCCAAGCTCATTTTTTCAATAAGTCGCCATTTGGCGACCTTCATTTTTAAAATGGTCGCCAATGGAAAATTTCGGTCGCCAAAAATTGTTGTTTCATTAACACAAGACACTCCATGCTACTTACATGATTCATCATTGAATTTACACAGAAGAAAAGCTTGGTAATATTTCTTTAATTTAACGAAGATTCAGTTAAAAAGCGATAAAACGTGAAGTCAACTTTATTCTTTTGAGCTTATGTCCTTTGGTCGCCAAATGGCGACTTTCGCCGATAATTCAGTCGCCAATTTTTTTTTTTCACTCGCCATGGCGACCAAAATGGTCGCAGCTTGGAGCGCTGGCTCTGTGAAGGGCCCAAAACATTTTATTATTTATGCCCAAGAACATAAACTTTATTACTATTAAAAGCTTTACGGAGAATGAACTCTACTTTGGTACACGAGAACGGCACCATTTTTATTCTTCCTTGGTTCGTCGTTTTACATGACAATTCGTAAGGCTCTTGCGAACTCTCTACATTATGATGTGTTTCACTCGTTCTGACGTCTGTTCAAACTAACTATATAAGCCTGCGTGTTTGCACATATATGTAATAGACACTACCTGCTGATTGTTCTCAATCTTTCTCACAAACATTTAACAAGTGCCTTGTGGCTTTTAGTCAATCTTGATTACCACGCTAGTTATGTTTATTAGGGAACCTATCATTGCGTTGAATCAATACAAAACGGCGTCAATTGATAACCGTTTTCTTTCAATAGAAACCGTGTATTATTTCATCTTCCACTCGGTTTTCACAAAGGCAAAGCTTTTTGCGAAAACACAGATCATAAAGATATCTGTCACCAGCTTCAAGGTGGCCAGATAAACGCAATATACTTTCCCTTTACTATTGAAAATATAATAAAATGAATATCTAATAATTCTGATATATACTTTGTTACACCTTTAAGGGCATTGAAAAAACAAAAGCTGAGAAATATGACAACAAATTTATTCAATAGTATGAACAATTACGCGAGAATTTGCAAGTTAAAAATACATCAAGTGGCTGGAAATAAAACATCATGTCACTTGAAGTTTCAAAACTTGTAAGAATCACTAAAGTTCGAGATAACTTACCTGTAAGTGTTGAAATTAATTGAATAATCATTGTTTGTTTCAGTGGGCTAAAGTCCCACCAAATTCTCCATTTCAGTTCGTAAAATACACCACAATGCGCGAAAAAGTGATAACACTTTCACTCTTCAACAACCACTAAACTATACATGGACCAAAACAAATTTACTGATCGCGAATTTGATTGGATGGTTTCCAATTTATACGGGCGCGGACTGAGAAGGAGCAGGTGTTACTGTACGTTATTTTCTCAGTACCTAAAATTTACACAGCACTATATTAAATTATTGTTACTTATATCATTTCACTTTATTTTTGAAACCTCAATAATTTCAATCATGATTTATGCTTATTTATTTGTTTTCGAAAATGGAAAATATATCTGCGTTGTTTTGCTTCAAAATCACTGATTGCATTGGATTATTCATTCTAAATCTGCAATGTGATCATTGAAGACAAGAAGGAATGGTTTTAGCGGAAAGCCTGACATCGATCAATCAGCTGAACGCAGTCTTTTAATTATACCTATAGCTTTAACATTAGTTCAGTGACACAAAATCCACCGAAATATTTGCACACAATTTTTATTAGAAAGAAGAATTTTTAATATATTGAAACTTAACTCAATGTTAAACAAATCTTAGGTCTAGAACACAATAAAGATAACTTCAGTCTGAAAGTTTCGTCAATTCTTTATGTTATTGTAAAGTGAATTTTCAAAAAACTGGTGGCGCGGAAAATTTTCCAGATTTTTAATCTAAAATTATAACTTTACTTTTACAAGCTTTCCGAGTGCAGCAATCGAGTTGCTTAACACATAGGCCATAGTGTCTCACATATTCATGCACCATTATAGCTTTTCTACATTAAATTATAAGTATGGGGCGCTGATTTTAAAATTTAAAACCGTTCATATTTTTATTGAAAATTCTTTCTACCTGAATGAAGTTTATACAGTTGTAAAGAACTAACATTTTAACAATTATACGAAAAATTAGCTTACCAATTTTCTGTGAAATGCTGTCGCGAAAATAGTCGGAGGAGTTTTTAAAATACATTTTTAAAAAATACATAAGCACGCGATTATATGAAATTTATCTTCGAATCACATCGTATCGAATTTGAAAGGAAGATAAGCTTCATATCTGCAAGCGACCTTGTTTTGTTCTGGTTATTATACAAACACTCCTGTCAAATGTATGAATAAAATATTTTCTGGCAAAAACTCGATAATCGACAAGAAAATTGCGATAATTCTTTGCCTGTGAAAATTAAGACATTTCTGATTTTCTCAGTGGCCGAAATCCTCACAACACACTGACGTTTTTGTGATATTTTCATTTTAAAATGCTGTTAATTATAAGCTATAGTTTATGCTTTTTTTATCAACCTGTTATGCTTGTTCCGCAATAACCGGTGTTACGCGTTGAAACTTTTAGCTGAAACTCGTGTGCAACACCGAGCGAGACCAGTTTCACCAAGTGATTTTACACGGTGAAACTTTTGTTTTTTTCGCCACAGCGACCGTTGTAACTGTTGCAAAAGTAGAAAGCAGTTCTACTTTTCGTGAAACCAGTCTCGCAACAGAAATTCAAAAAAGTTTCACGAAACTGACTATGTTACACGGTGCAACACCTGGTGAAACTTGTTTCGCATCGTTGTTGCACACAAGTTTCAGCTAAAAGTTTCAACGTGTAACAGCGGCTTTAGAGTATTTTTTTTTATCAATCAGTCTCTAAAGAGTTCCTTTCTCTCTTGAGACGGTGCTTGGTCGTGTGCCGAATTTAGCAGATGGAGTCAGTGTAAGTGAAGCTTCATTTGGCAACTGTTTGATCAAGATACCAACTCGATTTCTGCGCCACTTAGTGTATCCAAATCGCCCAATGAGCATATTTTTCAAAGGGGCGCGAAAAGTATCTCCCTTGTAAAAGTATATAACTGGGTTGCAACTAGAATTCGTCATGCCTGCTGTAATACACCAGATATACGCTGCGCCATAATTGACATTAGGAAAGCTTATCATTCTGTATAGAAACGGAGCCCAGAAGAGAGTAAAGACTCCCATCACTAGACCAACAGTTTTGGCCAGTTTCTTCTCTGCCTCAGAGGCAGCGCTGAACCGACAGCTTTCATTATAGCCTTGAAGTCGAAGGCGTAGTTTTGATTGTCTTCTGACGTGCACGAAAATAAGAAAGTAACTAAATGAGATGATTGCGTAGCAAATTACAATACCAATTACAGTAAAAAGCGTGTAGAATTTTTTGTCGCTGACAAACGCGTCAAGTGCCGGCGAAACAAGGGAGAGCGACCAGATGAAGGTAAAAATGATTTTCAGCTTTGTCGTTGTCATATGCTTCCGGTATTTTAGCGGCTTTAAGATCGCAAAACATCGATCTAGGCTCATGAAGCACAGCGTTAATATTGAGGCAGAACATGAAATATTGCCAAAAATTCTTGCCGCGTATTCGACGTTAATTAGACATTGTCCATGCGTAGTCTTTCGAAGAAGAATAGCCGCAGCCATGGGTTGGACAAGCAACGTCACCATTAAGTCAGTGGCTGCTAAACCGCAAATGAAATAACTTGATATGGTGTGCAGTCTGGCGGTTGAGTATATTGTAGCAGAGATAATGATATTACCAGTACTTCCCATAATGCAGCCGAGAATGTTAAAAATAACAAGCGACGTACCCTCGGCAAAGGGCAGCTTACATCTGTACGATATAGAGGACGCGTTGAGAGAAAATAAAATATCGAGGTCTTTGAACATTTTTCAAGTGCCTACCTTTTTGAAAGAACTATTTGCTACTGCTTCAAGTTATTATTCAATTTTCTGATCAAAATTCTCGTTCAGTTCTGTCACATGCAGTTTGTAAGTTTTTCTTGATGAGCTTTGTTCGTTTGCGAGTTTTATATATCTTCTGCTCGTCAGAAGAAAAGACACCGACGTGATTAAATACAAGCTATTCAGTTGCACCTGTGTAGTCGCAAGAAGTTATATTTACCCTGCTAAAACCAGTTTAAGATAAACCAAGACTGAATGTCATACTGACTTTTGAACCGTTGGATGAAATCCTATGAAGTGACTATTCATTTTGTTTATCACTTGGGCTTAATGGCTATGGACGCAAAGACAATAAACACGTTTCGCCAGTATGAAACGACATTCGTTATTTGGCAAATGAATAATTAGTGGAGTATATTTTGATCAATCGGAAAATTGGGAGTGATTGGCTCGTTTTAATGTTTGTGAAATGGTTGCCACTTTAAACTGTCCTAACAGGTTACTAGAATGAAAGTTTTTGTTTGTTATGTCGGTTTGCAGTGTAAATTTGAATATCAGTGGCGCCATAACAGCTTTCCATCCCATACGAAGAAGAAACTATTTAAACAGAAAGTAAACTAACTGAAACTGTTTAATCCTTTAAATATTAATTAGATTTTAGTTTTTTCTTAACGTTTGGGACTACAGAAAAGCAACACAGTTTTGCCCTGCAGCGAAGTTGTCTCTCAAAGGGATTGCCGCTGTTTTGATGCACTCATAGCTCAAACTTTCTGATGACGTCATCATTTGCGAGCGTCATCTGTTTTCCAAGCTGTCACGAAAGCTTGAATATGGTAAGTATTGTGTTTATTAGTGGTTTTATGAGCCATATTTCACTACAGAAGCTGCCGGACGGGCATCATTAAGTCAGGGTGGCGAATTGAGGCAATCTTCAGAAAGAACCCAGAAGTGGAAAGTAAGTTCACGTTGATTGGAGCGGCAAAACTTTATTTAGCCAAGCATGGCGAGCCGTGAGTAAATTCATTTTCCTTGTCTTTCTGTTGTGGATTTCAGCACCTACTCAAGCATTTTAGGCAAGTTTTGACCTCCAAAAAACCCAACGAGTATCGAATTTTGAGAGTGGCTTGACACTTCTAAAAAATTATAAAATCAAGTTTGGGCGGGATTCCATGTCGTCGTTTTACTCAATTATCCAGAATTCATTTGGGTCACGAGTAAGTAAGTTACGTATAAGCAAAACGTGTTGCAATTACATGGCCTGAACTCGGCCTGCAGAACAAGAATTTTTTTTTGCATATCAGCGCCGAAGGATTGAATAAAACTTTGCTAGGATTTCAAAGTTTTTGACAGACGAAGGCACTTTTTCAAAGATATTGAAGACAAAACTGCATGTTGTTCGCGTTATTCCTGAACAAAAAAATGAGCATTTCTTGTTTTTCTTCAAAACAGAAGAAGAAATTCGACCGAAATAGTGTCTTTTCGTCCGTCTATGACATTTAGAAGTTTGAGCAAGTTACCAGTAAACACTTTTTCCGGCTTGTTAGGCCAAACAAAAAAAATTGTGTGTTTCCGGTTACCGACCGTCCATAATTTTTGGCTACCGACCCTAATTTTTTTAGAGCAATTTCTGTTTGTGCAATTGTTTCTTTTTGCCGAAAAATATT
>JAODFW021713735.1:0-13137 GCA_027575235.2 Palythoa mutuki
TTATCGATAGAATTGAATATTTTACATACAAATGGCTCTGAAAATAATTACAAAATGAAGTTTCTGATCCGACATTCGTAAAATTGAAGCAAAATTGTATTATTCTTGCGAATTTTTCTGAGCCAGTGACAACTCGTTTTATTTCGTTTTAAGTAGAGAAATTTTAATTAGGTTGAAGATTTTGCTTACTCAATGGGAGACAGATGCCAAAAGTTGGAGACTTGTTATCTCTGGGGTGGGGTGTTTTTTTGAAAACTGAAATGAAAATAAAATCTCAAAGGTGAATGTATATAAATACAATGCATTAAGATCAGATATAGGAACCGACGTGTAAGGTCACTGTGTGACCTCTTGTTCATTTATGATCTGTTCTGGACCCAGACTTAGCAACTTCCAGTTATCATTGTTGGGCATGACTGGTACAGGAATTTTAAAGCTTGAATTATGAAAAATGTGATGGAATTGAAATTTTGTTTAGAATACTCCTTTATAAATTTTAGAGATACCAAAATCGAAAAAAGTGCTGTTTGCTACTTTAAATTGTTAATATTTTACTCACATTTGCTATTTGCTGACCAGCAGCTTGTCGTGCAAACTGTGCAACACTGTTTATAACTGGAGAAATGTTGGTTGGTCCATAGAATTGGACTTGTTGCAAACTAGAGCAATACGCTTCATGGAGCCCAGGTAACCCTGAAAATAATTAAGAATCTCAAAATTGAGTCATTGCAGTACTTACCGTGTATTTGATTTGGTTGCGATATGCATGTCAGTGATATCTGAGTCAACTTTAGCTGAAAAGAAGGTCACACAATGCAATTAATTTTCAATGCAGGCAGAGCTGGGGTTTGCACCAAGGACCTTTTTGCTGGAAGGCTGGGATTTTACCATTGTGTTAACTACGCTGTCGCAGTTAAGGAAGAAATAGATTAATTTCTTGCAGACGTGAACTGAAGGACAAGTGCCAATGCGAAGATATACACGGGAGAACGTGCATGGGGTGCGACGGGGTGGAAGAGTGGGTAGTGGCTGAACGTGCGAGTGGGAGGGCAGCTTAACTGGTTAAGCGAGTGGGTGGATAAGCAATTGGCTTGGTGCATGGGTGGGTAGGCGAGTGGGTGGGTAACTGGCTGAGCGAGTGGGTGAGTAACTGGCTGAGCGAGTAGGCGGGTAACTGGCTGAGCGAGTGGGCGGGTAACTGGCTGAGCAAGTGGGCGGGTAACTGGCTGAGCGAGTGGGTGGGTGGAGGCTAGTAACAATTATCAGCAAGTTATAGAATCAGTTGTAGTCATTTCATACAAAGTTGAATTGAAAACTGTACCTTTTTTATTCTATTTAGCTCCCCCTTGAATAAGCTCCAACGAACCTCTGTACTGAATCAATGATATGAGTACTGACGGTTTAACGGTTGATTCTATCTAGCTGTAAAGTGATCTATTCTGTTCACACTGATTAATTTGATTCAAATATTCAATCAATTTGGCGAATTTGACCGATTGGTGTAGCATTTATTTTTGCAAAAAGATTCCGAAGAATACGTGATGACCATTGCCCGTTATAGCACATTTTGGACGAATTGAAATCCATCGGCATCGTGGGGAAATTGTTCAAGTAAATTACGGAAGGCTATTGCTAACTCCCTAGTTCTTACGTGGGTCATTGACTTAATAATTCCCCGTCCTTCTCAAATGCTCTCAGTCCATAAAGGCCTAAAAATTAGCATCAGGGGTAAAATACATAAATACTTTAACGGAGCAGGTGCAAGAAAGCGGGGATGAGTGGGTGGTTGGGGGAAGTGGAAAGTAAGGTTAACTGAGCTCATTCATAATTGAAAGAAAACCACCAAAAAATATTACTTTAGGCGATACAGACATTACATATATATTAAATCAAGTTCTTCTCCCATTTTGATTGATTCTCGCCTATGATCTATTAGAGGACGGACGCACGACTGAAGTCACCATTACAAAGTTTATGCAAATAAAGTTTAATTCTTTATTATCTAAAATTAATAGATTCCATGTTGCCATGTGTCTGTTCAGTAATAGATCACAGAAGACGTCAAACTGTGGTAAGAACGTCAGCGCCTCGTGTGCTACTTTTTTCGGTTCCTAGCACAGCTTGACTTCATCTGTGATCTATTACTGAACAGACGCACGGCAATATGAAATTAATCTACTTTGTTAAACAGACGTCGAACTGCTGTTAAAAGGTTTCAAAACAATTTTTCCGAAAATGGGGAAAAATCTTTCAAATTGTTGGAAAAGATCAACATATATACATCATTAACTTCACTTACTTTATTGTTTCTGTTACACAATAAATATACGCGTGGGCTTCTGAAATTTATTTTACGTATGTCGTTGTACATTACGAGTTTTAGTAGTGAGTGTTTAAAGGTGCGTTAGCTCATAAATCTTTAAATACACTGAGCTTGTATTTTCGTGTCTTAAGTAAAATTACGTCACATCTATGAACTTGAAGAACTGCCTCATAAAAATATATTTGCAACTGATGAGACTCTTTGTATCAGGAAAACGGAAGAGGAAGATAAATAGCGACAGAAATTAGAAAAAAAGTTGAAAAATACAATTCTCTGTATTTAAAACGTATCCGCTAAGTTAAGTTGTGCATTTGAAATTTTACCTCGTTTTTCAACAATTAGAATCTGTTATTTATTGCTTTCTTGAGTGTCAAAGAAACGTGTGCTCTCAGTTCTATAATTAAGGATCCTTTTGATTGGTTTCCGAGACAACACACATAACATGTGTTACAAGCTGTTATTCACTGCAACATGGCTTGCAACAAGCTGTTGTGCTCTGCTTTCTCAGGAGCCGAAGGCTCGGACATATTTTCTCAATGTTAAGGTCCAGTTGATTGGTTTCAAAGTTAACGCAATCGTAGGAATTTGCGGTGTAGATTTATGCTTAAATCACGGTAAACTTTTAGAGAAAGTTTGTCGTCTTGATTATCGATGGCGACATTTCCTCAATTACGACTTTTTCGTCGCTTTTTGAGTTTTCAAAATATTTCGCCTCCTCCTCCCAGAGATCGTTGCAAGTGATGTTAACCTCTGCCCCGTGGTACTGCTGGCTCAGTTTTAGAAGTCCGTCATGGTTAATCACTGTGCTGATGACACCGTTGTTAGCCAGACTGTACACAGTCGCAGGAGGAGACCTCCCAAGACTTCTAAAGTATCGCCAACATTTTAGCAGAATATCCTTGATAAACCAACAATTCACACATGAGAAAAACACAAGGCTCAAAAAGAAAAACGCAAGAGAAATATAGTTCATTTTGAACATATCCCTTGAGGATGTCATAAAGACATATATTAGCAGACCAGTAGGAACACACGCTTTGCCAATAACCGCTGACACTGCTCGCAGCACCATATTCAACTTCCACGTCTTCGAGGATGAAGGAACTTTCAGAATCTTGAAGAGTCTTTCGAATTCGGCAAACACCAAGTTCCCTTCCATCAACAGACCGATCACGCCTGAGATCGCATTCTGTTCGAAATGGATAATTATTAAGTATGTTGCTATGGCAACAGTGTGGTGTATGAGCAGGGCCTGGTAATGAGGTATCTCGGTATGATAGTAAGTTACTTGTGCAACTCTGAAGACAAAGAATCCTGTGTTAATCGAAAATAAGATCGCCAGGCGTCTGTCGAAAGCGAAAAACGGATTCTGTAGAACATCAGTGATGCAAAGGAGAACAACCCCGCAGATAGGAAGCACAGTGTAAAACAACAAACTGGTACAGCTGTTGAAAGAAAAAAAAATACAACTTGTTACTTTAACTAACTTTTATTATTCTTTAAAATAATTCAATTAATAACTTGCTATTAGTTCATTTTTACTAACTATCTTGTTAAATAGTGGCAAAAGTTTTTATATATGTGAATCGTATACCAAGGGTCGTTCGTTCACACCCCGGTTACACCACTGTGTTGTGTCCTTGAACAAGACAGTTTAGCCAACTGTTTTTTTTTTTTGCTGAATTGAATGCAAACGAGGTAGAATAACTGAGTTTGCTCATCAGCATTAGATTAATTCGGCACTTAAAAAGTTTGACATTTGAAACGGTCTAACAGTAGCGAAATAAAAAAGCAACAAACAATTAGATTTGTAAATGAGTTTATCTCAAGCTTTCCTTAACTAACCTATGTATTGATAAAATAATATCTCCAATATTGACCTTGGGGTCTGGTCCGAAGCATAAGTTACTGCTTTTTGCTTTTTAACTCATGCTTTTACTGACTTGGATGTCATACATAACAATCAGGTGGACGCACCTTGTCACCCACGCTAGCCTCAAAACCAGACTTTATTTTTCAAACAAATCAACAATCATTCAAATCAAGCATAGCATGCGGCAATGATCTTTCAGCTACTTTCTTTAGACAAGCCATTTTCTACATTTTACTGTCTGGATCGGTAAAAGTCCTCCAAGTTATCGCAGGGGTTTCGGAAAATCCTATATCAAGTCTTTCGTACGGCAAACTAGCTAAGTTATTCAAATTCTTCAAGTCCATTTTCTTCCATAAAAGGAAAAAACCTGTCCGCATTATGTCATTACCTGTCAGACAATTTCAGCATTTAAGGTTTGATAGGCGCGTACGCGGTTTCAGATTTTGTGAAATTCTTTATAGGGTCGTAAATGATTCTCCAAAGTTGTGCTGTTATATGCGATATAAAATATATAACCTAATTCGGACCAAACAGACCCCCAAACCGTACTCCATAGGGTATTACATACCCGTATAGCCGTACTCCTATCCTACCCCCACCCCCCTCCCTTCCTCATCCTTTCCTAATCTGCCGAGATTAGGTTTATCTAGAAATTCGGAAAAAAAATTAACTGTGCGAACCTTACTTGCTTTTTTTTAAACAAATTAAAATAAAAACTGTCAGATTTTACTTTGTTTTGAATTGATAACAGTCGGTTCTTTTGCACTGTATGACACTGGCACTGACAGTGTTGAATAATTTCACACATGAAGACTTAATTGTTTTAAACTTGCTTATTTGTTTTTCTTGGCTAGGTTTTTCTTGACTTACAATTTGTTTTGGAACGCGTAAATTCTACAATTTTGACTTCTCTTCTCGTAGATGTGAATTCAGTTCTCTAACAACATCATTTTTGCTCACAGTTTTAACACGGCTTTTAAAGTATCTGTAGATGAGCTCAAAGTTTTGATTTCAACGCCAGATACATTAAAAATGTAAAGCCTACGTCTAGAACTAAAATTACAACTTCCCGTCTTTTAAAACGCAGCCATCTAAAGGCGAGCAATAGGAACAAGTAACAGCTGCGCGTGGGGTTTAAACTTACCTTTAGCAACAGTTGGCTCACAGGAAGTTAAAACCGAAGAAAACTGTGACCACAACTCGTAAACAAAATATTTTTTCAGACATCAATTGCAATATTATGTTTCTTTGATCTCAAAAGTACATAAACATAAAGAGACTAGTGAAATCTCAGGTTGAAAATGGCCGCTGAATGGTTTGGACTGATATTTTCTTTCGAGAACATGTTCTTGAAGAGCGCTGAAGGAAGTCTAGCACATTTTCCATAACTCTTGTAAATAAGCACTTAGAATTAGATGGTTATCTAATCAACTGACATTTTTACGTTTTAGCTTGCATATAGCCTTCAAAGATTACGATTTTGGCTTTTGATCTTGTCAGAAACACAAGCATGATTCGTTCAAAGCGGATCTCAATACAGTATTCACTAACATGGACTTGGCATTGTACAGTAACAGAAAACGCAGATTTAAAACTGAATCAAAATTTTTGGACGCCGAATATTAGTCGCTCGCAGTACTGAAATGTATAGAAAACCAAATAGTCAAAAAAATTCTGACTTGATTTCGTTTTTCACAGCGTTTCAAAAATGTTTAGCAAGACTTTTTGTCTTAGTTTCTATTCAGAAAGTTGCGTCAAATTCTGTGAAGTGGAAAAAGTTTAAAGTGTAATTCTAAGAAAAGTCCGGAAATTTTGATGCATTGAAAAAATATTACTCGACAAGTTGCTATTTTAAAACAATAAAGCTGTTTCAAAAAATGTACAATGACTCACCAGGTGCACGTACGTCAAATATATTTGAAAAGTGAAATTTTTACATTATACAAAAATAGAAAATGATTCAATTTCGAGTTTTCCGTGATATTGAAAAATCACTGAGAGCAACCATTATCATAAACCCAAACTTACCTTTGTGGTAAAAAAGAATTCTAAATTTAATTCCGACAATCCAATCCAATTCAAAGGAAGTTTGATCGAATAACCAAAAAAACAGGAAGTCAGATAATTTTCAAACAACTGATATTCAAGCGTTTTTTTATTCTCGCAGATTTTCGATAATTGCAGTATTTGGGATTTTCCCAAGGGAATATAAAAAATATCCCTTCGCTTCAGGAATTCTATTGTTTTTGTTTAGTTTCCTTGTTGAAATAGTCTTTAAGACTGTTTAAGAGCTGTTTCAGATTTCTTGAAGCGCGTCCAGTCCAAATTAGCAAAATATAAACGTATGATGTAACTTTCATTTTGTTTGTAGTAAAAAGAAGAATGGGTATTTATTCTTCAGTTCTTCGAACATTTCAACGGGACGGGCCGCTTATAGACCAAAAAAATTGAATCCTTTAACAGTGCTATTTTAAACAATCTCTTTTCGTTTATTTCACGGAGGGGGTGGTTTTGAAGTTCGGAGCTGGGTAAAGATCTATGCCGGAAAATGTTTTCTTGATATTTATAAATTTTGGCTGTTCGTGATAGATTGCGGAAATGTAGAACTGACTGACTCACACAAATGGAACGCATTCAGTCCAGGAACTTTTTGAGTTTCGTCTTAAAAAAACAAAAATAGCATCAAGAGTTTGTGAACTTTGCCACAAAGATATCAATCCAAAACAAATTGTTAATTTCAAACCTAAAACGGCTGAATACGAACTGATTGGTTATATATTTCACACTGAACTGAAGTCTCAATTTTATCGGTAAACCCAGAGCCCAGCCAGTATTGGTAATCATACGAAGTTGTAAAGAAATGTGTATAGTTTTGATTCGTAAAGAGGCCATTTATTTTGTGGCACTAATCCATTCAATACTGAAATATTTTTATGCTCGTGTTTAACTGAGACGAGCTCTCGAATCATTAGAGAGAGAAACGGTGCAATATTTTGTGTAAATTTTGGCACGTGCTGTAATTCACTGATGGAAAACTGAACTAGCTTTGCGCAGGCGTATATTCACGAACAGTAAACCAACGCTAAACTCTCTTGTCTAATTTAAATTTAGCACAATATTATTTCAAATTATTCCAAGTCTGTTTAAAATTGTTAAAATTAATTTAACTTACAGTCGGTTGAGGGATCCAGGTGTTTTTAGGAAACGTTTGCTGAAGCCTTCCTCTCTCTGCCTGCCAAGACATCTCGCCAAAATCTTACACAAGATCGGCGCTAGTATGTTCCACAGAATACAGAAATTCACTGTTAGCGATATACACATAACAACTTGAATTTCCTTCGTTGAAAGGCCGAGAAAAGTATTCTGTTCTGCTGACATCTTGAACCGATGAGTCTGTTGTTCCGGCTTCTTGATATCTTCAAATTCTATCTGTTCTGTCACTTTGTTGAATCTATCTGGCGTAGTTTGCGCGCGAATTTATGTCGAATGCTGAGCAACAGAAATAGCAGCTAAAATAGCCACTCATGGGACTTTCCCTGGTGGGACTTTTTCCGCCTGAATAATTGACACAGTGACGCAATCCTATTTTCAGTAAGCGGAAGTTTTACTGCTAAAAATTAATCGTAGTTTGATATTGTTTATGGTCTGGTAAACGGTCATACGTTCCTTGCTCGATTTCCCGTTAGAGAAAACATTGATTTATCGACCTTAGGTTTCATTTTTGTTATAAATGTACTGGTAAACTTAAAGAAGATACCGTTTTCGTAAGTCCTATTGAAAACCCGGCTCACAGTTGATATACAGCACAAATAAGGCAACGCTCAGCAAGTAGCAACTGAGAAATTTTCTCGGTTTTCATATACGAGTCGTCATTCGCTCAACCAACGAAACGCTTGTCTAAAACGAGTCGTTGAAAGTCGTGAAATTCTTTTGGGGTGAGATATATTAAAACAATTTAGAGCAATTATACAACCCATATCCGTTGTTTCTGAACCGTAGCCACTACGTCAACATATTTCTGTAATACTCCGAACCGGAAGGTATAATAGATTGATACGCCTCGCCAAAAAAAATTCCCTTGTAGGTTGTCACGGTTCTATTTTTGGAGAGAAAATGTCATTCTGTTTTCAGTTTTAGGAATCACGAAGAGATATTTTGGTACCAAAAAAGCTAGCTGAGAAAATTTTTATTGACTGGACAGGGCCTTAGTTTAACTGTTAACTAAAGAGTTTTAAAAACGCTTTAAATCTTTAAATGAGAGACTTTGTCAAAGGTTGACAAACTCAAATAAAAACCGCCCACTCATCGAAATTAAAACGAAAGTAAAGTTTTGCAGGCTCCCAATTGTGACGTTTAGTTTAATAATTATGTAAATTCTCTGTTCAATAACAGCATTACATTATCTTTATTAATGATTTATCACTTGAACTCAGCAAGGATGCAAAACCCCAGATCTAAAGAGCGTGTTAAAAACTTTCAGAAAACTTCAGACGGAGAATAACAATTTAGACTTTTATTGTACCGTGATTAACAAAGCGCATTTCTATTGAGTGTCAAAAAAAGTTTTGTCCTGTCTTTGCAACCTCTATGACACGTTCTGTGATTGGCTAACGTTAGCTAGTCGACTGGTGATTGGTTAACTTTAGCTACATCGACTGGTGATTGGTTAACTTTAGCTACATTGACTGGTGATTGGTTAACTTTAGCTACATTGACTGGTGATTGGTTAGCCTTAGCTACATCCATTGGTGATTGGTTAGCTTTAGCTACATCCATTGGTGATTGGTTAACCTTAGCTTCATCGACTGGCGATTGGTTAACGTTAGCTACATTGACTGGTGATTGGCTAGCTTTAGCTACATTGACCAGCTGCATGATTTAAGTGGACAAAACACGTCGATAATATTTTTAGGAAGGCATCTAAACATCTCTTCTCGTTAAGAACTCTTAAGAAAGCAGGTTTATCTACTGAATCTGTTGTCAAAACATATTTAGCAATTGTAAGGCCAATATTAGAGTATGGAGTGCAGGTGTGGCAGGATATTCCTGGCTGTTTATCCAGAAAACTTGAGTTGGTACAAAAAAGGCTACTGTTCATAATTTTTCCAACACTTGGCTATACGGAAGCACTTATACGTACGAATCTCACCACCCTAGAAGACAGGAGAAAAGCCCTTTGTTGTAATTATCTTAGTAAAATGTCTAATAATTCTCACCCGAAAAATTTTCTGCTACCGAAGTTGGAAAACCAAACATGAACAGAAAATGAAGCTATAGTTTTATACGAACTCAAAACATACGAAGAATTGTATACGATAATAGGCAATTTTGCAAGACTCAACGGTCTAGCTCTTTTTTATCAAAAGAGTTAGTTTTGATAAACTGTATATTATACTATATATGATCAATGTCTTCGACTGAACTTGTATAAAGTAGCAAAATAGTATAAAGTTTCTGTATTCCAATGTATTCCAATGTATTTTATCTCTGATGTATTTTAACACTGTAATTCACGTTTTTTTAACTGCAATGTGTTTAATCAAACAGTTATTATGATTATTATTGTTATTGTTATTATTATTATTACTATTACGTCGACTTGTAATTGGTTACCTTTAGCTACATCGACTGGTGATTGGTTAATACTTCTTTTCGTTTGCATTTTGTTTCCTTGTGTTGAATTTTCCGGGTTTTGAGAAGTACGTAGTTTTAATTTCTTTTGAAATTATTTTTGTTTCCAATTGTAGCACAACGTTTCTGTCAGCTTGTTAACTGACTGTTTAACTCAGGAAATTGTACGTCCTAAATGAAATTTCACGTCGTTGTCAGTTCTTTTTACCATCGCATGGCTGTGTTTTCACGAGTACAGTGAAACTCCTAAATTAAATTCCTGTATGTCTTGAAAACACTCCATTGACACTTAAATTTGGTCAAAAATGTGAAGTGTTTTCACAAGGATAATAAGCAATTTACCTCACTAAAATAATTTTTAAATGTAGACGAGTGAGCAGCAGTCTGCGTACTATTGTTGTAAAACCTTTTTATTCTCCTACGCTTTTTGTCTAACTAGCGTAGTCTTCTACCGAGAGATTTACAAATTTACGGCTCGGTAAATATCCACCACTTTCACTGACACTGAGGTGAATAATTGTTTTAGTATATACCACACAAGCTGAATAACTTGCGGACCAAAGAGTAACTTTATTTGTGATAATATACCGCAAATGGTCGGAAATCCGCGCAGTGCGATGTGTACTCGTGCTCAAAAAGTTCCGTCTCGCCTTCTTGCCGACAAATAAAACTTTTGCAGGAACTTGTTAAGTTGCTGCGGTTGATTTAAATTACTTTTGTTGATGAAACCAAGCTGTTAAATATAAGATCTTTCATTGTTTACATTTTAATTATAGTACTCGACAGTTTTCGTAAACAAAGCATTGTATTTTGATTTTTCGCTTTAGAATATGAGTTTGGAGAGATTAAATAACTTACCATAAAATACTGTTACACCAAACTTTATTGCCATTTTTGTGTTTTTTCGTACAGCGTTCTCGTCCATTGAAAGAATTTACTCTGCGGAAACCGAAGCGAAACGGGAAGCCATTTTGTTTTTGTTCGGATGCTCGGAGGTGAACAGTACTCGGCTCATCACCTCCGAGCTAGCCAATCAGCGTGCGCTAAAAGTACTATATACTTGTGTGCATGGTATATACTAATATGAGATATTGAGAGTATTGTTCAACAATATCTTTCTCATGGTGACACATAAAAGTGTTTACCACTGTTACGGCAAAGGGAGTGCTCATTGCGATACCAAACGTTTGGTGGAAAATATCCTGATTAAATTTGAAGACAAATAATTGTTTTCAAATGCAAGTCTGGCGGAGCTGAATCAATAACGGAATTTCTGGAACTTTCGCTTCCCGAAGGAGCAAGTCAAGAGCCACTAAAGCTTTGTGACGAAAAAATATTCGCTATTGCCAGTATTGGGCAAGACTGTGCAGTGGTCTCCAGCAATTGAATCAGCTCCGTCGAATCCCTAAGCACTGTAGGCATATGTATTTTAGGTTTAACAAGCTCGCCAACAAAACTATACTTATTGGCCTAGTAATATATGAATGGGAGGAAGCAATAGGACTTCCAACCATAGAATCCTTGTGCATTTTTCGGATACAAAAATATAAAATTTTGCGGGACTAACAGGACTAACAAAGTGGTCGAAACTACGTAAAAATCTAACTACATTAGGAGAAATATAGATTTGAAAATAAACAGTCATTATCCTCTTGCGAGAGCTAATAATATTAAGACGGTGTTTATACCAGTCCTCTTGCGTGACTTTACGGTATGGCAGCTCGTCATTCAAGTGTCTTAGTGTTCAGCTTGAACCCAATTCGTAGACAAAAGAGCAGGCTCAAGATTTTTATCTGCTAGGATTGCATTTCAGTTTGTAAAGTTCCTGACGCTTGTTGTTTCTAGAATATGGTAAATTTTAGACCCATACCAAGAACCCTAGAGTGCCGCTTAGTACTATCGAGATAAAATTATGGATTTCCGCGAGTTTCGAGGAAACAGGTCGAACAGTGGTCTTTTAGCTATTTTGAACTTTTCAAAGGGCGAACGCCTCGGTTTATTTTACGTGGCCTGAACCTTTTGTTCGGGAGTTTTTTGGACAGAGGTCGAGGATGGTTAGACCGTTTAGCCGAGTTTGATCTTTGGCGCTGTGTTTTTGTCTGTGTTCGGGGCGATCTTTGCGTGACCTGTCATTGTGCCTATTTCCAGTTTTTGCATTTACTATATACAGAGATTTTACACTGCCGGTTCCTATATCAGTTGCCTTTGTTGCGTCTCTTATCAATCACTCGGACGGCACAAAAACCTTGGCCGCCGCAGTTTAATTAACAAATAGTTTTTTGCTTACCTTGTGTAAACATTTCACAAACGGCACGCCTGTTCCTCATTCGTAAATCCGGCCAAACCTCTATTATTTGAGTATCTCAAAATAGCAGCTGCTATTTTGTTTCCTACAAGTAATAGTCTTTGTAGTTGTCCTTTACTATTTTTCTACCTTCCTCCTTATTTTATATTTCACCTTATTTTGTAACTTAATAATCGTACGTTTTTAGCCTGCCTCGACTCGGCATTATGCTATTTGCAGGCTAAACAGAACTGTAAATTGTATCATATTATAACAATAAAATTATGTTATATTATGTTATGCTGCTTTGGCTTATTAAAATACAGGCTAGAAATGTAAATTTGCAAAACTCCCTGTTTACTGTAAAGACTGCTCAACAAACAATTAGGTTGCTCGCCTCCAAGTTCAGCCGTACAAAACATGTGTGGCACAAGGCGTTTCAGTTCCAATACCTTGTTTTGTTTTGTTTTTTCGTCAACCGCTCACAGAAATAAGAACAAATTAAGAACAATTTGAGGCTGAAGTCGCCGAAAAATGAAGAACAATGAGCCTCCGCAAAATTTACTGGTTCTTATAAAAAAAAGTGTGCATGCTAGCACAATCCGACAATGCCTAGCCACTGGTAAATGATATTTATTAAAGCTACAGGGCTACATCGACGACATTGCGTTATGCTGAAAATTTTCACCGTTTTCAAAAAAGAAGTAAATCTATTTTTCAGTCAACAAAAGAATAAAAACAATACTGAAAACATCAAGACATAACAAAGCAGAATTTTAATTTTCACTGAAAGTTCTGTAAAATATTGCCGAGATATATTGGTCTTCGGGCAAGTGAGGAAATAATAATAATAATTAGGGGTCTACATTATTGTGTGGTTTTTTATAATTTTCGAAATAATAATACTAAATATCCCTGTTTCGCACGGTAGTTTCTTAGCGGAAAGGAAGGGGGTGGGGCTTATTCGAGGCTGGGCGCTTATTTACTGTTCTACCTTCAGAATCGCCCGGTTTCGAATTCTAAGTT
>JAODFW021714731.1:0-13135 GCA_027575235.2 Palythoa mutuki
TACAGTAGCTGTAGGACTAATAGCCATACTATTAATTATGAAAACAGCTCAGATCTTGGCATAAAGGCAGATTTTTATGAGGGAGGAAAACTGGAGTGCCCAGAGAAAACCCCCGGGAGTCTGACTGAGATCAGCCAAATGTCATCCCACAAGCAAAACCCAGGCCTCGAACCCGGGTCGTAGAGGTGGGAGGCACAAGTACTAACCACTTCGCCACCCCATCTAGAAAGCTTCATTTGTGTTACTTGTAAGGTTAAATGCCTTTTACATGATTAGATTACTACAACAAAACTTTGCAGAATAGCTCAATTACAAGCACCATATAATTTATTTCGTGTAAACCTTGCAGTGAATCAATTGACACTAAAAGCGAAGTTAGTGCTTCTTTGTGCTTGGGAAATTATGTAAAAATTATTTGTGGCTAAACTCTGATACCCCTGAAAACTAATCTCAAACTTGCCATAACAATTTTGTAAATATACGGTTCTCCATCTGCATAAAAGAAAAAAAAGATCTTTTTAAACTCTTACATCAAATAGTTTACTTGCTTGACTTGTGTTGACTAGTTGACTTGACTTGATTTGTGTTCTTTATACCAACATTGATTATGCCTTTGCTATTAATATTTAATTTTTTCTGTATATCCAATTGCTTTATCTGTACTAGACTTGTTTAATTTTTTAAGTTTCAAGTTTATTTATTTGCCATTTTTTTTGTAAACATTAATTACATCAATTACGTATACATGGAGATTTTGAAAGGAAATGGGGAGGATGACTGATAGGAAGCGGTACGGCCTTTTAAGATAATCACTCCTCCTCTTTTATAGTGGTTTTATGCTAAACTGCGAGAGAAAAAAATGTGTGTTATAAATTATATTATGAGATGTTTATCAATAAACTTAATTAAGATGCAGGGCAAGAAGATTCTGGTTAATAAGGCTACCAATTGACAAAACCACCAATGGACCAAAATCACTTGGTTGTATTAAAGGGCAGATCATTTTAAAGGGTGATTATTTGATTATAAACTGATGAGGTCTGAATGGACGAAACTAGTTTTTATGTTTAAACTTTTATATATATCAAAGATTTTTATCATTAACTTGAAATTTTTAGTGTGTAAAGGTGGTTTGTCAACTGAGTTGAGCAACAATATGTATTTCATTTTGAAATACCATTCGTGCACCGTATATTACCATGGCATGCAATAATGACATGGCGCGTTTGCCACTTAATTGCGTGAAAAACCGGCTGAGCAAAACTTATTCTGCTGTGAAACGAAACGCAAGATGGCTACGGCCTTTGGGTCACGATTGAAAATCTCTATCTAGAAAATAAAGCGAATAAATTTTCAAAAACAAAACGGTTGACATATATACAGTTAGATATATTTCACTTGGCTTTGTTTAGAATATTGTTTTAAGACACTAAGCCATTCGCAAAGCCACTAGACACTGAGACATAAACTGTGTTCGGAATTTGACAAATATTTTCAAATATCTTTGTAGTATAACTTACCCCAATTGCCTTCTCATACGTTAACCCACTTTCTGTTACACAGTTGTAGCAAATATTAACTACTAGGTACAAGCCTGTGTAACAAAATTTACCAAAAACAACCACTCCCAGTTGGACGAATTATTGCTGCAAGCGTGCGTAGTGAGGGAACAGCAACTCTAATCGTGACGGGCCACTTGTGTTCAATTTGGCCGAGTAAGTTTGGGCACAAGTTTTATAGTCAGTTCCAAACTCGACTAGCAAGATGGCAAGCAGGTCTGCTAGCTGGCTATTGATGATACTGTGAACACGGAGTACAATGGTCAGTGGTAATCGTCCTGAGTGACTTGTTTGCTTGCTTTTCAACTAATGCTTTCCTTAAATTTGGAGCTCTTTTTTCGACAAAAATTGAGGAAGGTTCACGTTATTCGATAGAGCGAGTCAGTTTAGAGCCCGAGTCAAGTGCGAGCCAACTTGGAACCAACTTTGAGTTTCATATTTTTTCTTAATTTTTCAATTCACTGCAAAACCAGCATTAACATGAGACATTTTCACATTATTTGGACACCAAACCGACGTGATTTCAGCCATTGACCAGCACGGTCGAACCACAATATGAAATTTATCGTCGCTTTGCCGGCTTAGAGATATTAATATCAAACAGAACACTCAAACGGCAAAAGAGCCCTGAGGATGACAATCTTTGTCGAAAAAGTTTGGTGTTTTAACATTTTAAACTTTTAAATCCTTGATATATTTTTTATTATAACTTTTACCTTTTATAGCAAACTTATGTCAAACATTATATTTTTGTTTTGTTTTAATTTTTGTGTTTTCAATTTGAGAACTGTTTTCAAAGATCGCCGATCACCCAATAAAGCAAAACACTTACTGAATTATTTTTTAACATCAAGTCTGCGATGATAAAGTTGAAAAAAGTGCTCATAGAAACAAACAATCCGCCATCTGAACTACACAGATTTGAAGATTATGGTAAAATACATTTTTTGAACATTTGATTTTACGCTTCAAGATATTTTTGTGTTGTTTTAGTTTCTGTTTATTAATTGTTTACAAAACATTGTAGCGAAAGCCCGATTTCAGCTGTCTCCTCAGGGTTGCTTTCAGATGCCTTTTAGTTTTATCTCACTGGCTTATAATTTTGCACATTGAGTTCTGCTCGCAGCACTTCACTTTCTATTAAATTAATTGTATACCAGCCAGGTATAAAGGGTGTATCAAAAGAGAAAAACAGTGAATTACTTTACCGTAAGTGCAGCAATAAGTTCATCATCATGTATTCCCTTCTCTATCAGAGTTTTTAACTGTAGCTTGATTCCTTTCAATTCTTCTGATAACACTTTATTTCTCAACTTGGATGCCTCGTGTTTTTGTTGGAGCTTGCAATGATCTTCTTTCAATAAAGCAAATTCGGACAGCACTTTCTAGAATCGAAAATACAGAATATTTCATGGAAAGTGCGGATACACAGTTTTTATACACAAGTCGTAATGTATCATAAAACTGATGGAAATAGCGAACAAAACCAACCAAGTTATTATATTATATGATACGAAGTGACGCGCGAATAATCTGTACACAAAGCACCTTTTAATTTCATGGTGTTTTCTGTTTATCACATGCATTTTGCGATTCCCTTTCCAGATGCGCCTGATAAAACTCTTAATCATGAAATTTAGGTTCACAAGTAACTAATAGTTAACTCAACAATATTTATAAAACATGAAAATCACGCCGGAAGTTGGGAGAATATCTACATCTACATCTATTTCCCGCAATATTCCTAGGGGACATAAAAGTTTTAGTGTCATCTATATTCAGGAATTCGGGTTCTTGATTGTTCCAGCCTTGTATAGTACGGGGCCAAAGACTGTATTTGTATGTATCACAGCCAGTGTGTAAAAGCAGGAATTTTAGCAGGTGAGATCACCTGGTTTCAACGTGGGTTGGTGCTGAATGTACATTGGGATGTTGATCGCTGCCTCGCTGTGCAGTGCCTTATAGTAGAGTTAGTTTTGCGACTTTCCTTCTGTATTGGAGTGACTGCACCCAAAGATGATTGAGGGCCCTTGATACACGATCTTGTTCTGCTCCATATGTTCTTGTTGTGAAGCGGGCAGCTCGTCTCTGTACATTTTTTAGCCACTGGATCTGGCATTGACGGTACAGATCCCAGGCATATTCAAGAGTGGGTCTGATCAGGGAGATGTAAGCTCAGCTCTTTATCATTTCTTTGGGGCAAGAGTGCAAATTTCTCTTGATAAACCCCGGGGTTTCGTTTGCTTTGTTTTTAACATTTGAAAGCTTTCCAATTTAATGTTTTAGTAATAATGACACCAAGGTACGGGTGTTGATCCACAGACTATAGTGTGTGACCAGACATTGTGTAGTTATACGTAGTTTGTTGCCTTGACCGATTAATCCTCAGTACATAGCATTTCGATGGGTGGAATATCATCTGCCAAGTTTTCCTTCCAGGTCTTATACGTGCTGAATGGTGTCTTGGTGATTGTGAACAAGGCCATGTAAGAGTGTATCGTCAGCAAATAGCTTTAAAAGCGTGGAACATATACCGTTTCCAATATTATTCATAAACAGTAGGAAGCAGAGGGGGCCCAGGACTGTACCCTGGGGGCACCCGATCTGACCACAGAGGCTTACGGCTGTTTTTTTCCCTCCAGGAGAAATAGCCTGGTTCTGTTCGTTAAGTTTGCTAAGTAAGCGGCCATGCGCAACAGTGTTGAAGGCTTTAGAGAAGTAAAGATAAGCATGTCCAGGAAAAGCTTGAAAATCCCGAGCAGAAAGCGAGGGGTTTACAAACTTTTTGAGTGTTCTGACAACATTCCAAGTGATTTATTTAAAGTAAATTAGTACAAATCGTCAGCTTTTAAATAACTATAGAAGAAATGTTTGTGTTGAAACAGGCTTTTTTTTCTCTTAGTCCCTAATGGGAATCGAACCCATGACCCTCTGATTACCGGTCTGACGCTCTACCCACTGTGCTACAGGAACTCACGTAGGGAACAGGTCACTATAAGCAGTTTGGGAGAACTTGGCATTTCAACTTTCACAGCTTATTTCTCATTACCAGTTCTATTGTGTTGTTTGAGTTATGTAAGAAGACGTTGGAGGTTGAATGATAATTTGCCTGGAGCTGTAAGGATTAAGACTGACCACAAAAGTGAAGAAGAAAAGTTCATTCTGTAGGGTCAAAGTTTATTTACAGTACACAAACTAAAGTTGTTTCCAAAATTGTACTCGAAATCACTGTATTTGTACAGCTTCAGAAAATGACTCTTGATGAGTCAAATGTATTCCTCAAGTATTGGTTGATGGTGGCTCTGATCGAGGTAAGCATTGCTTAATTTTGGTAAAACAACTGTATTGTTTTGTTGCATAAATATAAACCTGTCGAGTTCCTTTTTTAAGTTGTTGGTGTTGAAGCAAGAAAAACCATAAATTCTTCTCAAATCCTGGAACCCTTACTATTTATGAATTATTCGATAAATAAGCTAAATTAAAAACCCTTTCTCCTTTCTTTGCGTAGCGGCATTTTGTAGTAAGACGTTGAAGTTCCTTCATTTTCAACTTGAAATTTGCATATCTAATTAAGTTAAACATGGGATTTCGATTTTTCTCGATTTCTTGAAAACTACTAATTTCTGGAAAGATTCGATAACATTTTCGATAATAGTTCCCCAAAAGTGTCATTCAGGCAAAGTATCAAGAATTTCGATTTTTGAAGCCGTGCCGCGACCTCTCAATTTTTACAGACAGACGCTCTTAAGAACATTCAGCCTGGGCCCAAAAATAAGACGTTCTTATAAAAAAGTGTATAACTAGGTATAACACAATCCACAAAGTTTCCGGATACCAGATTCCAACAACCGCTGGCTGATTTCGAATTCCAATTGGCAATTCTCCTATCAAACTTTACAGATTTAAAACTACAACTTGTTGTGCTTGCAAACGCAAAATTATTGTATTGCACTACAATATTTATTATTTTCTTTTGTTCAATATTCGAATTAACGGCGTTTATTAGAGGGCGACGTTTATCAATAATTTGGTTCTCATGCAGGTGCGGCGTTTATTCGAGTATTCGAGGGTGGTGTTCATTCGACGAAATACGGTAAATATTTCTTTTCTGTACCTTAAATGGGTACTTAATTACGGGTCGATATCATAATCCCGTTACACTGATGTTTTTTCATTTAACAGTGCCGACGCGTCTTGGAGAACTAAGGCCGCAGACTGCCTTTATAGTTTGAAACAAAACAACTTACTAGATATTAAAATATGTGCGCAAAAAGTTGTGATTGCTAAGGCTTTAAGCAGATCTTAGCTTGCGTTTAAAACCTAACCAATTGTTATTTTAGAATATTTTAAAATTTTGAAATATCGGTAAATGACTATAAAGAGGATCCTGAAGAGGTGAAATGGGAATTTGGATTGGCCGGTTTTTGCCGTGAGAAAATGGAATTTAGGTCGCTGGGACTTGGATATATTCAGTCATTGGAAATGGGAATGAAGTGTCCGAATTCTACAAGTGGGAATGGTATTTGCGCATGCATTGGGAAGTAGGATTTCGAAAAAAATTTGACTGGGAAATGGGATTGGTACCCCCCTTCAGGACCCTCACTAAAGAAAACCGTTTCGTCAGTCTGGTGCAGCTTAATTACACTTTTGTTATTACCTTTAATATTATGTTTAAAAATGCTAATTATATCTAGACAAGATACAAACATATATCTATGTTTGTTGTTCATTAGTATGATATGAATAAATTTATTCTTTTAAGAGAGGGCATGGTAGCGAATCCTGCAATCTGATTGGTTCTTAGGACGGTACATATTTTCCTATCTCTGTCCACGGGCACGGTAACACTTCCGAAAATTCTCGAAAATCTCAAAAATGCGTTAAAACGGTTTTAAACCATTTCCGAAGTTTTCCAAAGATTTCTGAACACTTCTGAAGATTTTCCGAAAATTTTAAAAAGTCTTAAAAGTGTCTTAGAAACGTTTTCTAACCATTTTTGAAGATTTTCGAAAATTTCCGAAAATGTCCTAACATTTCCGAATATTACCGAAGACCGAAGATTTTCCGAAAATTTTCAATGAAAGGGAAAAATAAATATTAAGCTATTTACTTGCTTAGGTTCGGTCCGTATAGTGAAAAACTGTGACCACAGTCTTGAAAATGCTTTCCTCTGCCTTCAGCCTCGGGGAGCATTTTCAAGACCTCGGTCACAGATTTTCTCTACACGGACCTACCAGTCAGCAAATAACATATGTTTCTGTTCTGTTCTTGAAGGCTTGTACATGTTCAAACAGCTAACTGCAAGTTTAAACAAGCGAAGAACACTTTTGAAGATGCAATGGAACTGGTTCATAAACTAAGGAGAATGGGAGAAAGAAGTGTGGATACTGCTGGTCTCTATGGAGAAAAATGCAGCTTGCTTTTTGCTCTTAGTCAGTACAATGAGGTATTCATGGTCACTCTCTTTTGTTAGGCCTGCAGTACTGGAGTTTAAAACAGTGTTTCCTAATAACTTTTGCAGTTGATAAAGCTGTAAAGCCCCTGTCAAACTGTCCTGGCATTTCACTCGACATGCACCTGCTATTTGTCGGGTTAAATGTTGGGTGTGTTTGACCTGGCCATTCGACCATGTCTGAGTGGATTCAATATGTCAGGCGAAGTATGATTCCTAGCAAAAATTGTCCCAATATCGTTTCAACATTTTTATATTGTTTTCATCCTGTCAGGTTCCTGTCTGGCCAAATGTCGGGACCATTTGACATGTTTATCCAACAACACACGCAACTGCCCAACATTTTGGCCCAACAAAATGTTGGGTGGATGTCCAGTAAAATATTGGGATCGTTTGACCAGGGCTTAAAAGGGGAATTTTTAATTACCAACGGCTTAGCTGGGGGGAAGGCCTCTCTGACAGGACCGCAGAGCATAGAGCCAAAGCACGAGTGTATTTTGAGTGTCGGCAGAAAAATTCTCGATTGCAAGATTTAATGTAATGGAAATTGGAACAATAGGAAAGACGTGTGACCCAATCGCAGTATGAGTTTTTGGGAGCGTAACATAAGCTGATGTTAAACAAGGCAATTTTTCGTGCAACTTGTCTCATAACACCATTGTGAGACGAGTTGCATTCAGCCGTTGCAGCGTGTAACACCCCGTGCTGGCAATGGCTAAAATCATTGTGAGACATGTTGCAGAAATCCACTTTCACTTTTTGCAATGACACAAATTTAGTTTAGTTACAAATTTCAAGTTGCAGGAACCATTGCGCCGTGTAACAGCCTCATTGTAACTTGTCTTGCAATGCCATTGTGAGACAAGTTTCACGAAAAATTGCCTCCTATTTCATCAGCTTAAGGTAACAAAAGAAAACACCCAGGTGATAATTGTTCAACTCAGCTCACACTGATTTCGGCATCATTTTACACCTCCTCCCGGATTTTTTCTTGCACTATAAGCTTCTTGTGGAAAAACGTCTTGGTTTATTTTGTATTACGTTTTCGTGGAGAGCGACATTTTCTGTGTGTATGAACAAGAGTCCGTAACAGCGAATTGTTCGCAAGGTGAGAGTTGACTATAATTCCCCTCGCCACTTCGCTGCTCGTTCCCCAACGTTTCAGGAGAGCCCGCTTTTGCAGGCCAAGAGTTGACTGTGATTTGTACTCGTTGGCACTTAGCGAGAGATACAACCAGTTTAGAGAGGAAAGGAGAGGGGCAAGGTGTGTTTTGATTTATGAAAAAGACTTTCCCATCGCAAAAAGAGTAAAGAGGAATTAAAGAGGGATTAAACATTGAGTATTAAACGTTGTTTCATATGCAATTAACAAATTCCTCAATCGTGCTGTGAAATCGTCCACTTGGTAGTTTTAGTTGGGTGTCTACAAAATGAAGACGGAATACCACAAAACAACTAAACGAAGATGCTTTATTAAATCCAGAGAGCAGAAATTACATATTCAATGAAAAAATGTTTATTTTGAAAAGCATTTGAAATACTCTGTAAGCGAGTTAAAACAGCTGGCAACATTGATCATTTATATCTTATCTATCTTCTATTTATTTGCCTCCATCAGTAAGATGATTCTTGCAAATTTGGTAAGCAGTTCAAAAATTTATATGCATAACTAAGAAATAAATTAGTATATATACATAAGTAAATACGATCAAATATAGGATTAATTGGAAGTGTTACATATTGCAATTATCTCCCTTTCTAGGCCTATGGAAGTAGTCTTAAAGCACTACAAGAAGTTTCTCTGGGACTTCCAGTCAAGGTTTGAATAATAAAGTTTTATGTTGGCTGTGGAATGTCTTTGAAAAACTGGCTTTGCAAAGTTCAATTTTGTTTAGAATACATTTATTTTTTCACTGGTTGGGTTGCCGGTTACAAGCTTAATTCATTAAGCTCAGCAGGGTTTTTTGAGCATCTTGTTTGGAGTCAGGTTGGCGAAGTGGTCATCACTTGATCGCGCCCCTCACTTCCACATCACCTCCACGACAAAAGTTATGCGTAGTTTAAAGCAGTTCAAAGCAAAGATTATTCGAAAAATTTAAGCAATCTGGTTGGTGCAGTGGCAAAGTGTCTGCTTTCCAACCAAAAGATCCCAAGTTTAGCCGAGTGTCGAACATTTGTGTGACTTTCCCCCCCTCCACCCCCCATGCAAAGTTGACTCAGCTTTGCATCCTCCCGAGGTCGGTAAAACGAGTACCAGCTTATCTTGGGGACTAACCTGCGGAAGATTAGTGTCCCGTCCTGGAAAAGTCAATAGGGAGTTTAAGATATTCATGAGTACGGCGACGCCAACGGCGACGGCAAAGAACAATAGTAAACACAATCACACGTTGGAATGCATCGAGCTCAGCACCTGCATGTTGTTGTAGCAAGAAACAGAACGTTGGAATGCATCGAGCTCAGCACCTGCACGTTGTTGTCGCAAGAAACAGAACGTTGGAATGCATCGAGCTCAGCACCTGCACGTTGTTGTCGCAAGAAACAGAACGTGAAAAGACCTTTTTTGAAGTTTGTGGGACAACTAGGACGTGATAACAAAAATGTTCTCAGTATCTGTTTATCTTCAAGGAAGAACTTTTCCTCTTTTTCTGTTCACAATGCTTGATGCAGAGAAAACAAAACCCTAATGACCCGAAGAAAGGAGTAAAGAGCAAATCAGAAATATGTTTTTTTCTGAGCTGTCGTCGTTGGTGTTGCTGTCGTAGTTTCTTAAAGTCCCTAAGGACTCTCATCCGCAGAAACTGGAGATAAGCACCGGCTCCAATGGGCCACTTAGGCTCGTAAAAGGAGGTACGATTTACACTCATCCTTAAAGTGATTGAAATCCTGTTCCAAATGATTTAAATCTTGTGGATGACGTGTACGTAGTTAGATCTACCAACTGCACTGCAAGTGTCTGTATACCTTTAGTGAACATTCAAATTCCCGTTTCATAACCATTTTCTATATCTAGACTTGTTATTGTGATCTGAACATACAATATAAAGACTTGCTATTTTGAAAGTTTTTGAGTATTTGCATTAAAACTTGCCCTATCCTGCCCCACTCTCAACAGACTGTCGTAGATATTCTCAGACAAGCTTCGAAGGTAAGGATACATATTAAAGATTACAACTAAATCTAAAGAACCAACGTGGGCAGCAAATATGAATTCCATGTTCCTTTTTGTATCCTGTTTTTTTAGTTACGAGTTTCCAAACAGTGAACTACAGTACACTTAACTTGGTTAAAAACCGTAAAGTAGTTGCTCATACATGTCCAATAAGTATAGTAATAATATACTGAAGGCACTACTTTTATAGAACACTTATAAAAAGAAGCTACAGAGGTACAACACAGTATCCGTTGATCAGGAAAGATTGTCAACCTTTCTTCGCCCTTTTACAACCACGTGCTCATGCGCATGTTCGTCACTTAAAGTCTGGTTTAATGTAATGAAGTTGTCCCATATCAGCATTTTAGTTAAAAATATAAAAAGAATAAAGTTTAACGCAGTTGCAGCCTATAGCTGTATAAAAATGGTAGTTTTTGACAAAGAACAAAACCTACGAAGAGCCTGAAAAGTTAATTCATGCTTTTTCTTGAAGCCTTCATCCGTTAATATGTTTTGATGTATTTTTCCTTTTGTACATTTTAATTTAGTCTTTAATAGCCTTTATAATACTATAATTGAAAAAAATATATATTGTAAGTTAATTACTCGATTCATTTTCGTTTCTAGATTACACTAATTATTTTGATAAGTATTTATTTAGAATTCATTTTGTAATTTAATTGATACTCCATCTGCCTAGACTAGCATTTAAGCTATTTGCAGATGGAGTGTATTAATAATGTAATATTATATAATATAGATACTAAATAAAGAAAAGTATATCTATCTAAAATCTAAAGTATATCTGGTAAAAACTCTAAAAACTTTAAAATTCTATAAGGTGGATAAAAACTTAGCTTCCGCCGCTAAGCGATTTTAGAGTTTTTATCCACCTTATAGAATTTTAAAGTTTTTAGAATTTTTACTGACCATCTGTTATACAGCTATAGGCAGCAACTGCGTTTATTCGTTTTAAAGTCTGGTTTACATGCAGCTGACACATGCTGCAGTAATTTTGCTCCGTCTGACCTCTGGCTTTGTTTTTAACATTACAGAATTTGAATAACTCGACATGTTTTATGGGTAACAGTTTTGTGGATCCTGTATCCCATCCAATCCCATCGGTATCTACTTTTTGATCTGTAAATGTGATGGGTTGAGACACCCTTTTTTAATACAGTTAAGTTTAGTAGTTGTAAGGTCTTAGGAAGGAACAAGAAGTGTTATTTACATAAAAAAGTTCTGGATTTATATATATAGCATTTTATAAATTGTGCATCTGAACACACTTTGAGCTCCCCAGAACTAGTTTTTCTCTTAGCTGCCTAGCTAACAGCTGTGGTGTAAGTTGTTTAGGAAGAGTTGAAGATTGCTTTTTAAAATAACTTTTAATACTTCATAGGCTTGTGTAGTAAAAAGAAAATTCAAGAAAGCAGAAACGTTAATAAAGCAAGCTCTATTTCTTTCAAGGTAGGAAACTATAGACATGTATTACTTGAGGGCTTGTAGTAATGATAACGACAAGAACCATGTGTAATGTTAGCATTTGGTGGTGATGATTATTTGATGATGACAATGGTGGTGGTGGTGATACAAGGATACTCATGCATATAATGTTGTCGGTTATCATATGGAGCGGTGGCTATAGAGGGTGATGAAGCACATAAGCACTGAAGGCGCAAGGTTTCTAGGGGGGTCCGGGGGCATAATGCCCAGGGAAATTTTGAAACTCTCTTTTTAAAAGGCCTATTTCCTGCAATCAAAACAGGATTTATTCTTTTTTGTCATTTTTTGACAATCATTTTGTAAAAAAATCAATGGTTTCCACGTGATTTGAACATGATAGGGTACTCATTACAATAGAGAAACTTACAATGAGAAACATCAAATGAAGTCTATACTTTTGGGCGCACTTATTGTTTATGAACTCAGTTTAGCTGAGCTTGGTCCGTACTGTCAAGCCCTTTGTCCGATTTTTTTCCCGACAGACCTCGCGCTGGGTTTATAATCTCTTAGTATGGGCACTCACTGCTGTAAGGAAGTGATTTTTATCAGTCAAAGTTTTGCTGCAGAAATAAACTTAAAATCCAATTAACCATATTAAGATAACCAAGATCTTAAAAACCTGAAGTTTGGACAAGATGTGGTAAAATTAGACGTCGGCAACAAGGCTCGTAACCATCGCTTGCAACGCGCAACACCTTAATTTCGAAGTCCCTTTTACTGTGTATATTTGGATTTCATTTTTTATGAGTGCATTACCATAGTAGTAAAAGGCTCAGTCAAAAACCCCCACCCCGAATTTGCACTCTCTGTCTTTTAAAACCAAGGGGAACACAAATAGATAAGGTTGGCTCTGCAGGTGTCTTTCTGAAATACGACAATATTTTCAGTTTCTGATATTGTCTTGTTTAAGGTTACTGAACACCTTGAGTGGTCTTTGTAGTTCTCCTACAATATCTCGCTTGATATTTATCACAGACGTATAAACCGCTATATCACATGGAAAGCTTATAAATTCTCTAAATGCATTAATATTTAAATTATATTGACTGACGCTCTACTTTCCATTCACTTTTTTCCCTTTATGAAGTTTAACAGTAGCTCAGATCTTAACTTCCACTAGTGTTTGTCACCTTTTTAACTTCGTCAAAGTGTGTCGATCAAAACCGCGTTGGCGATTTTTGTTTGTGAAAGCCGATCATATTTTACATTTGTTTTTAGGAAGTTGCAAATATTTTTAGCGGAGAGGCGCAGTAATCGATTAACAAAAAATCAACCAAGACAAATTCACCGACACGATTTTGTTCTTTAAGTATTTCTTTATAGTTTTGCCAAATTTCGTGGCAAAATAACAAAAATTCAGCGAGCATTGATAATTTTTACAACCCTCATTTGTGTAACAACTGTAACCGAGAAAACAGCGTTTGAACAATGAACCGTGTAAGATACCCGACTTCTGGTAAAAAAAAT
>JAODFW021715695.1:0-13135 GCA_027575235.2 Palythoa mutuki
AAGCTTTAATTTGATATATAGGTTTAGGCATCTACGACTTAAGACAGATGCACTGTATCGTTTTGACGCAAAACACCACTGAAGGTATACGGTAACCTTAACATCTATTTTCCATCTTCCGACAGATCTAACAATGCATGGTGCCACAGAGCAGTTCTCCAGCATCAGCTTTCTTCAGTCCCGTCACATCCATAACAAGAATTACACTTAATAATTTAAAGCCTGTGATATGCTTTCGATTTAGCCAAAACTAATATTTGACAATCTTAAGGAGATTTCCGAGAGTTGTTGCCATCATACACTACAAGAGTAAAATTATTTGAGATCTGCCCAGTTTTACCCATTTTTAATTGGCCATAATAGAACAGTGAGTCACGGCCAAATCAAGTGAACTACAAATTTCATCATAACCAAAATATAAAAACAAAATTTGAATCAGTAACATGGCACCTTGGCCAAGGGAAATTTTAGCTGCGGATGTCCTGGGCCATGGGATTAGCAGCCTTAATTAAAATTTAATTTCAAGCAGAGTACTATAACACTACATGTCTGGGTCGTCCGAAAATCTACAAAATGTCAATTGGTTCTGTTAATCTTGAATAGTAATGTCTGATTACTTCTTTAGCGGAAATGTTCACTCTTTCTATAAACACAAAAGTTTTAAAAATACTTTCATAAAATCTGACAACCTTGACTTTACAAGTCTATCAGCAGGAAGCCAGACATGTAGACAATAATAATAAAAAAGTTATAATCACATTAATTTGGGTTTACCAGCAGATGAGAATTTGACAAATTTCCTTACCAGACTAGTTTGGAGTGCTGAAACATTTCGCATAAGTTCCTCAATTGTTTTCTCAAAGTTTTTGCCTTTGTTTGGCTTAAGGCCGTCTCCCTTACTAAATGCTGCACTTCCTTCACCTATAAAAATAAACAATTTATACTTTTTAACCAGTATTCTTTGTTAGGATAAAACTGTTGCACCAGCCCGTTTCCACAAAGGTCAACTCACCCAAGAGCACTAAAATCAGCAGGACCATTAAAAGAAACTCGACACTTGCCTAGCGAGACCAGTAAATTATTTTACAATACAAATCCCCATTACATAACTTAAAATACTTTTTGTCAGCAAAAATTCCAGTATAACTTTATAGTAACAAAATGCGCAGAAATAGTCTGAAATGTGAAATAAAATGGTTTAACTAAATGGATGGTCTCAACAATTTCCTCTCCGGAAAGGTTCTTTGTTTAAGCTGGACATTTTTTAATATCTTTCTCATTACCACATCTGAGACGAAGAACCTTATTTCCCAAGTAATAACAGTAATAAGGTGTGGAGTATGTCTGAAGTGAACTAAAGTGGCTTTTAATTCATAGTATTAAAAAGCAGAGTATATGTCTGAAGTGAAGTGGAGCAGTTTAAAATTGAATTTTTACATATCTTTATTGGACAACCAATTTTTCAGATTGTGAAGGGGTGGATTGTTCCAAAAAGGACTAGCATGGGTCCCTGATGTGACCTTTTGACATTTAAAACCAACCAACATTCCTAGTTATTTCAAGGTCTCCAAACTGAAGGCTTCCTCATATTCTAAAACAACAAAAAATTAATTTTTTAAACTGCAAATCAAAAAAAATAGTAAAGCAGGTTTCACTTTTTAAATTAAACTGGGGCACTGATCAATAATGTAAGATAAACCTCTCATTCATTACTAGAAACAAGGATCTTTTAAAACTCTGGGTATTTTATGCTGTAATCAGAGAAAATCTTGGTTTTCAATTAGTCCCTTGCATGGCATAACAAAAACAACCTCTACATTCCATAAATATGAAGGTTTTAAGGTGGAGCAGAAACACTCTTTCACTTTTTCAGTTAATATGCTGAAAAACAAATTCAAAAATTATGCTGATAAACATATCTTTATAGTGATTAGAAAATTCACATGCAACAAAACCTAATTTGTTAGTGTATACGAGTTAAAGCAACAAATTGACCATGACAGCAGTAAAATTCCTTAACTTTTTGTGATGTGGAAATGATGCTGATCTAATCTCTTCCGCCTCAAAACTTTATCCAAATATAGCAGTTAATTTTTAATTAATAAACATGAATAAACTTATAAAAGCAATATCACTGGCCAGACATAATAAATCAGACATTCACAAGGCCCTTTTTATCTACTGACTTTATACAATATAGCCTGTGGTAATTGTTTCCATATTTAAAACTGTGCGGCTCAACTTCAAGATAAATTTTCACCTGACCCATGGTCAAAGTCTTGACGCACTTATCTGACCATATTAAAACAATCGCTATTTCCGCAATTTCCTTGAAAACAACATCTACAAGATGCAGAACTTAGAGGGTCAAGTGCCTCACGTAGACATAATATATAATTTATTATAATTTATTCTTCTTTTTGGTTTGTAATTATGAAACTAGAAAACTTCCTTATTTTTTTTTTATGAAGCATTTAGATCAATGTTTCTGTTTCTGGAAGTTTCAAAGGCTATAAAATGCCGCATAATTTGCAAAAAGATTAAAATTTAAGATTAGACTACACTTTGTCTTTGCCTTTGCTCTGAATGATGAAATCGCGCTTCACTGCATTTCGCCATGTTCGGTCGCCATCGTAACCACATTAATTTTATAAATACGGAGTTTCGGCAATAAAAGAATAAATAAAAATTCCAAACATGAGCGGAATACTTTAAAACCACTTATCAATGCCGCTTCTGAGACCGCACAACGGTAAGACTAAAAGTAAATTTAAGAACACGTGTACTGGTATAAAATTGCGCAAAAAGCAGGTAGTTTACAAACTTATCACCCAAATAATCAAAGAAAGTCGAGTTTTTATCTTCCTGTCGACTTAAAATCAAATTTTACGGTATTTAGTACTGTACATGTAAAAATTTGAATATGACACGATTGACAAAGAGGGCACGGCCCCTTCTGAAATTAACTTAAAAGGTGGCTATATTCAAACAGCTTTCAAAGAGGAAAAACTCTCGATTTGCGTCAGCAAAATACCTTTAGGTTCACCAAGGGATGAACAAAGTGAATTTTTTTAAATGAAACACATACTAAATATTTTTTTATTTAAATTTTCGAGTTATTTGACAAAAACTGAATGAATGGACTCTATGAACTCAAGTGTTCGCTTCAGAAATTGGTTTGAAACCGATTTCAGTGTTCGATTTCTTTCACTTAAACCAAAATACGAGTATTAACCACTCGACACTGACATCTAAATATCAAAGTTTTATTTTTTTGAATTTTTGGCGGTTTATTAACATTTTCTCATGAACCGCTTCGAAGACAACTCCCACACAAAACTTTTCCGGCGTCAAGCGCGTAACGTGGTCTGATCGATATTGCCACCTGAAATATTACTACATCCTGTGATAAATATTCATAAAGTAAAACTACCCAACTCCACATGTGTCTGGATCATCAAAATGAATGTTTAAAAGTGTGAGAAAACCTAGCCACTCATTTAACAAGTGAAACGCTTTAGCAATCACTAACACATGGGTATATTGTATACAAACCTGTCTGGCGGTTACACCCGCATTTTGGTCCAACGATTCCCAACATCATAAGAATGACCAAGAGTAGAGAAGTTATTGATACTAGCAGAACAAGAAATAATATAAGTCGACTCATACACGAATCCCTGGGGGGATTCGTGTCAACAGAGTCTTCTGAGCATTCTGTGTCGGTGTGCCTTGATCTCAAGAAAGAGCTTTTCTTCAGCGGTGAGAGATCGCTCGTCGATTCATACACTTCATTTCGCTTTTTTCGAGGACAGCTTCCAGTACTCCCTAGTCTGTTGTCGTTTAACATCTGACTCCGCAACTGTGCGGGATCTTCGTATTGATGTCTTTCATGAGTGTCTGTGTTAGCCAGATTTTCATAAGATGGATTCAAATAGTGGCATCTCGGATCTCTAATTTCTACGCCAACCTCCGTACTGCTTACATTGGTAACCAACGCGGGGTTGAACGCACGATTTGGATAGTCCGTTCTTCTTCCCATCTTTAGTCAAAAATAATAATTTATCACCGATGTCTTTTCCTTACTTCGGCTTGTCTGGATTTTGTCTGATCACGGTGACTATATACTTTGTTTTCAGACGTGACTTTGAAACAAATACTCATTAACAACTCATTCCGTTCGTCTGAACTCTCTTGTTCCATCTGGTGAAATCTACTAGCGACTGGAGTTTTATCAATGACGCATACATAGTAGAGTACTTTACGCGGGAAGAACAATACATTCTGATTGGCTCACTTCAAGGATCTGCGTTTTGATTGGTCCAGTTTACGAATGAATGAAACTTTGACCTAAAACAATCATTTTACACGTTAATTCATTGGCCCGGGGGTTTGTTGTCAAAGATACTATTACCAATTTTCGAAGCTTCTAAAAAAATAATAAAACCAGAGTCGTTTTCGGCTTTAAAAAGTGTTTAACTTATCCCATACAAAGCACCAAAAGTAAAGCGAAAGACGAAAGTGAAAATCTCTTTAAAACAAGAATAAACATGAGCCAGTTCACAAAAAAATTTGCATAAAAATGGCTTACTGCAACATTGGCTTTGCTTCGAGTCACGAAATGATAGTCTTTTCGAATTAAATATAACAGTGTTTCTGAGAATGAAAAAGAATGGGGTGTAACCTGTTTCAACCTAACGAAAATCAATACTTTTAGTTTTCTGGATATAAACAGGAAAACACCCAACCTTTGACTCGGCGCACGAGACCACGGCATGACTGCATAATGCATGGAAAGTAAAACGAATTTGTTGACTTTATAGTGGTTCAACAAACAACCAAAATGAAAGCAAATTCTTACAATAATGAAGTTTCAAAAACTGAAAATTGTTAAATTGCTAGTGCAAAAGTTTTATTTTTATTTTTCAGCAAAATATGTATTATCATGTGCACTTCTAGGAAATGTTGCAGCCAGGCCCAAGGCAAAGGCAAACCCAGACGATGGTCTCTCAAATAACTTTTTTTTCTCCTCAAATATCAGTATGAAACATTTTTTCAGCTAAATATTTACAAAGCCACGCACCACGACCTTCGCAGGATTACGAGCTCGTGCTGGTACACTATTGCAGCTTGCTGGACTTCGAACTTCCAGGGACTAACTCAAGTGCATGGTCTAGTGGCGCATATTTTAACAACAGTCATATTGCCATCGGTCATTTTCTGGAGCAGTGTTTTCATCTTCAAGGAAATACAAAAATACGTAGAGTCCTTGCCAATGAAGGAAACTGGCTGTGCGTTATGTTATAACCTGTTTTATTTCTGTTCCTGCTGTTAAATGGTAATATACCACATGGAGGTAACTTGTCACCACATTTAACGTAATTAACAGCGTCAAGACCAGTGATATTTTCCTGGTTTCAAGCATCATCGTGTAAAAATAACAACTTCCTCTGCTATTCTCGGATTCAGCCTTCAATTCAGCCTTTCAAGATACAATTGAATTTTATTCTTTAAAGTTCTGGCGAAGAAAACCGAGATTTGAGTGCTGTAGTACTTGTCTCTAAATCTGATAGTTATTTAAATCTTTCTGAATTATCGTATCATTTTTCACTTCCGCAAAAGTACCAGGACTGTTTCCAAACACCAATTGTTTTAGATTTTATCTTAGCCGAGAAAATGTTTGCGGAGGCGTGCCATGTGAATAAGAGCATGGGAACTCAGAATTAGATTTTTCATAGACACAATCAAAATCAAAGCACTGTCGTTTTGTATTTGTAACTTTTTGAAACTAACGTATGGCTTTTTCTAAATCAGATTTCTGGTCAGTTATTTTTATAGAAACCACTTCTTTCAGCAGTCCAGTAGCATATGGTTTCCTATGTTATATGTTGACAACCAGTAAATTTTGGTCGACGGGCGCGCGATGTCGGCATTCGTTACGTAAACAGCAGGTGATTTCGGAAACTGAGAAAATGGTTAAACAGGATGTTCATTTACGTGGAAATTTCCTTCCAATAATAGATATTGATTTCCGGTATAAATAAATTTGCATTGAAGTGGTCAAATTTTTGTTTGTATTTTTAAGGCCACCGTGAAATTGAACCAAAAGCTCCGATAAAACTAATTTTATCCTGCGATTATGTTTAGATTTGGTTGTCATTTCGCGTTCATTTGTTTGCATTCCTAAAAAACACTCAACACTTTTATAGAAACCTGTATGTGAAAAGAAAATTGAAAGTAATTTACACATTTGCGAAAGCAAAACAAACTAAAACCTAGCTTTCCGAAAAGCAATTGCAATGATACAATTTTGCTCCATAATAATTATAGTCGCCATCAGTAAAGTATCTTGGTAGTCGTTCATGAGTTGCGGAGCAAGCTGAGAGCATAATTACTGGAAGACCGGATCTTGGACGAAACCGTCACAGCCGAGTTCTAAGAAATAACAAGTTCAGGTGACTTTGAATCTTTTGATTCCAAACTAGGTATGTCTTTATGGGTGTGCCGCCTTGTTGATTTTACACAACAATAATTCTAGCTTAGCAGTCTATGGAAGCTATTTGATTTTGAGATCTGCATTTTTCTTCAGTTTCTTTTCCATTTTACTGCTTTGGAGAAGGTATGAGTAGCGAGGCATATGATCCTAACTGAACTGCATGGGGTGGTGGTGATAATGCGCTGTAGGCGTCGTCCAGTGGTGATCTTTTGCTTTAAAAATCACTTATTCATTATTAAATAATGCTGCTTTTCAGGCTACAGTAGCCCGGAAATTAAGCAATAGCCCATTGTATAGATGGATTTACACTTAGAAACCTGTGGCCTGTCAATGAACAGACTTTTGTCCATGTCTAATCTTATAGATAAAGGGAGTCACGTTCAATCTTTTATTACCACGTGGACCCAAGCAAGTTTACACACTGTGGGATCTCTCAAGATAAAACAAAAAAAAATAATACTGCTAATAACTCCGCAAAAAAACTTTCCTTTGGGCTGTCTATACTTCTGCAGTGTTCTCTCCATGACTCTTTTCCCAGTTTGCTATCTGTGAATTTTTTTTCCAATACTTTCAGTTCCAAAAATTAAAAAAAAGCTATTTCAACACTTCAATTTGCTTATGACGCATGACATTAACGAGAGATGAGTTTTGTATTGTATTGTAAAGCTATCGCTCCTCCGTGCTCCTATAACTTATTTCCTTTCTTTCCTCGTAATTATACGTAAACGAGGCCTGCTTTGCTAAGAAGAAGAGGTATTTGAAAAAATGAAAAAAAAAAGAAAGAAAATAAAACCAGACTGGAAAAAAAAGAAAACGGCAACCATTAGAAAGTGCTAAGTCACCACCGATAGACACACGCGAGAAGATCCAATCTAACTGATCTATTCATCTATTGACGTCTGGGCAAAACTTTCGACCTCGCACGCAATAAAGACAAATAAACTAAAAAACTTTTAAAAAGTGATGAAGTCAAGACATTAGTACGTGATGCAAGCGCTACTGAAACTTAAGAAAATAATAGAGGTTATAATGTCAAAAATTTATGCCGGTTAAAAAAATCAGATCAATAACGGAAAGTTGAAGAAAATTGCGAGCCCTGTGTTTGACTGGATGTGTAGAAAATAATTTGCATTCAATGAAAAACTAAAAATCAATATATATGGTTATGCCAAATTGCAAAATGTATTTGCAGAAGCCCAATATAACCCCCTTGTTCAAAGACTGGTTAACTTTGAACTTTAACCCTGTTCAATTAAGCATAAATTCAAGCAGAAATTTCTTTTTCAAGTAACAATTTGCGATTCTTAAAAAATACTTTTCAGATTTTTTCAGGGAAATATCAAGTAAATAACGAAATGTTGAAGAAAAATTGCAGGGTCAGTGTTGGGCTGACTGGATTAGATGTGTTGACAAATGATTTGCCAGGAATTAAAAAACAAAAAAACTGATATTTTCAAGCATTCCCAAAACGAATTGAGTGACAGTGAGCTAGTTTTCAAAATGTATTTGCGAAGCACAGTAATTAAAATATACCAGCGCTGAGTTTTCGAAGGCTGATTAGGCAATAAGGCCCTACTTATTTTTGTTACAGTCAATTTTGAGCAAAACTATAGGATTGATCATTCGGGTAAAAGAAGGTTAAAACAATGGCTGTTTAGTCTTTTGCGTGCGCATTATTTTCGTGATGTCGCTATATTTTAACGTATAATGTTTTTCTTCATCGTAAATTGATTGCTTTGTACTTTAAAGGCTGATATTAAACATAAAACAAAAGGTTCGCACGCATCAGTGTCCGGACCGCATGTGTTCAGTTGTCCCACTAGTGCCAGAAATTGAAATGAGTTCTGTATAGCATTGTTCAGTTATGAATTGTACAAAAATAATGATTTACTTGGGCCATGGAATTAAGTAATTTGTATGAGCATGTTATTTTCATACATTAATAACTCTTCACTTTTTTTTGCAAATTTCAAAACTATTAATTGAGTCGTTCGGACGACTGTGAACATAAAAGGCTCTAACTTTTACTCTGTGTTTATTGAACCCAAATTCAAAGAGTCTTTTCTTCTCTAAGAAATACTAGCTGTTATTCTTATAAAACACTCTTAAAATTTTTTAACGAAAAAAAATTGTTAATCCCACAATTTTAGCTCAGATTTTGAGACAAGACCATGGATTAAGAATTTAACCTTGTGTCCCAGGTATATTGTGTCATGAAAACTGATGACCCAGTTATAATTTATGGTCGACTCCGCACTAAATGCAGCTGTATAGAGGTCAATATAGGACTAGGAGTACAGGTTATATCAGCACTAACAACATGTTAATTTTGTATTTGTAAAGAGCCACGTTCGTTTTGGGAATGGCACGAATTTTCTTGTAAGAAATGAGGTATACTAGGATTGGCAAAAAACTTAAAGTATTATAGATTCAAACACTGGTTCTCTGAATTGTGGAGTTTTACTGAGTTTACGTAGGCAAAGGTTTATCAGAAAATAAATACAATGTTTGCAAAGTTTAGAACAAAACCGTAAACACTTGTAGAGATTGCTCGATTAGTTTTTTCCTTGTCACGTCCGATGTTATTCATTTAGCTACGCTTAGCTGCATGGTTAAGAGTTGTGTTTTGATTTGTATTTTTGTTTCTTTCTTTAATTTTCTTCTCTTTTTCATTATGTACGTGCATTTTCTTTATTTAAAAGCCGAAGTGTTAATGGGATAATCTGATAAGTGTTTTTGCGACACGTTTTGTACAATGCTAAATTCTTTGCCCTTTTTTTAAAAGAATTGGCATGATTTGCCAACAAATTTTAACCCCTATGGATCACGTTTGTCCAAATACATTGACAAACTGAAGCCAGAAAACTTCTTTCAAACAAAAACAGGCCTCAGTAGCATGCAAATAATTTCAAAATACGTCAGTAACTTTAATAAGCGTGATAGCTTTTGCACAATTGATGACTGATAAGAGACGACCAAAATCGCTGGGGTTGACAGATACCCCAAGTTTAAGCTTTTTCTGGCCAGCAAAAAAAATGAAGTTGCTAACATTTTTGAAAGCAACAAAATTAAGAAATATCGAGAGCACGAGAGGTCAAAATTAGCTAACTTGTACATACTAGAGTTCGATTTTCTGAACGAATGGACAGGAAATTTACTTCATGCAAGTTTTAAACTTTTATGTTCAGAATCCTTTCCATCTACGGGCGACCCGATCCTCGCCAAACTCCAACGCCGCTTGTCCCGTACGAACGCAATTTTGTTTCTCAGTTGATCACACTAAAGAAAGACCTGTCATTTTAGTAGATATGGCATCTCTAACCTAAATTCAATTTTAAATCTCATAACTGGTGTATACTGGGAGAATGAGCGCAATATCGCCCCAAGTAAGGTCCACATGAACCGAATCGAATGCATATGAGAAATTCTATTGTTCTAAGTCTAAACTGAATCTAAAGTCGCCCCCATAGTTAAATAGTTGTAACTATATAACAGGTGGTTTGCCGCGATCCGTTCTTAAGACGATAATCGAATTTATTCAGTTCCACATCCTTGTAAAAACTAATCCAAAGCACTTTGTTTACAATCATAGAGCACGTCCTATAACTATCAGCGTCAAGTACTAAATGTCCGCAATATCGCAAACAGCACAATAGAAACCTTTACTCCGGTCACGAGAAAAAGATTTTAAGCGTGCGCGCTTTTACCAGCAAAATACACGTAAGCTTTTTTTATAAGAACCAGTAAATTTTGTCAAGGCTCATTGTTCTTAATTTTTTTGATGATTTCAGCCTCAATTTGTCAGTCTTAATTTGTTCTTGTTTCTGTGTGCTGTTTTTATTGAAGAAAAAACAAAATAAAACAAGGTATTGGAAAGTTAAACGCCTTGCGCCACACATGTATTGTACTCAGCTTAATTTAGAGGCGAACTACTTTCATTGTTTGTTGAGCAGTCTCTACAGTGAATCTTTTTATGTTTTAACGCTAAGTTTTAGTCAATTTTCTACCACAAAAACTTTCCTAGTTATCAAACCTCAGCCTGAGCTTGTTCTTAAATTGTTCTTTAAATTTTGGCAAATTTGAGCCTTGTTGTTCTTTTAAAATTGTTCTTATAAAAAATTGCGTGTAGTTGTCAAGAGGATGACTTTTGCTTGAAAATCTCGTCCTCTCAATAATGACTGACTTGTAAAAACTTGTATAAGACCTCGCGCGCGATTGCAATCTCGTACTCGAACTCCATGCAGCAGTCGGATCTTAAGGTCTCTCATGCGGGGTACGTGGCAGTTTGTGCTGTTATCGTGCGGGACCGAGGACCGGAGCTCAAAATCAATTGTCGGACTCGGAGGAAAATGGATTACGTTCCAACTGAAGTTAGTGATTTTTCATTTTTTTTATTTTTTTTTATTTTTTTTTTGAAGACAGAAACAAACCGGGTAAACTGACTATAACAAGACGGATAGAATGAATCTTCGAAATTGTAATATCAAAGAACGAGTCGCAGAGTTTTTTTTAGCTTCATTTAGCCATTTCAATTTCTTATTGCAATGTGACTTCAATTAAATCTAAATTGACAAATGCGTTCCAATACAACGAGCTCTCAATTTCATGTGGGGCGACATCTTCACTTGGATTTCAATGGAGGAACTGGGGCGATTCACTTGACCCAGACGGGAGATGCTCAACCTGCTATACTGACACTGATATTTTGGCACGATCAGTGGCACAATTCTATAGTTAAAATCAAATTGATAATATAGCCTATATTAAATGTACAATCTATTTGTCGTACCAATATTGAATTGTACTTTTGACTTTGTCATATGTAGGATGGAACCATTTTCTTGCAACCGTGTCGTGTATAGACAGTAAAGTCCGGCGTTAATCATTATTTTACTAGCTAAACGCATTCGGCTCAGATAATTTTGACAAAATCCTTTTTAACCGGCTTCAATCAGCTATCTCTGCAATATGTCTATTTTACCCTTTTAATTTCCCATTTAAAAGTCTTGTGTTCGTTTCTTTTGTAAAACCTAAACCCGGATCCTGAATTCTGGATTGTATGGATTCTGGAACTAATGGAACACAAACTGATCCACAACAGATTTTGCGAAAACTTAAACTGTACATGTTACCCATTTGTTTTACTGGTCAAGTGACAAATATCCGCTTTTGGATTTGTAACTGCAACGCAAAAACACAGAAAATTTCAATCCAGATACTGATTATTTTAACCCAAAAAGGATGGATTATTGGATTGACAGTTCAAAATTAGAATTTGGGTGAGAGACATATGGAACGCAAAATCTGGATTAAGATTGGTGCGATCCTGTCATAAAGTCCCCCTAACATTATTGCAAAACACCGGTAATTCAGTCACTGGCTGCGATATGGGTTAGAAGTTAAACAACCGACGTTTAACGTTTAACTATTTTAGATTATAAAATCCAGAAATCGAGATTTGGATTTTACAAAAGGATATCACTCTAACTGGTATGTAATATGATAATAATAAATATCAGACACTGCACCCTTATAGTCCAGCAATTTTAAACATTTCCGCTTCGTGTGCGGGTTGCAGGTTAGTGACAGAGAATGTTTTATCAGAGCCTTAGCCAGTATGAGGCAGTCATCTTTATCGTGTTTATGTTTCAGTTGCATTAAAAATCTACTTCATGTCAACTACGTCTCGGTAGCTTTTGGAATTTTTTGTCAAATAAAGCGTTATCCCAGTACCATGTTAATATACTTTTTGGCACCTTAATTTTTGCCGAGGCTTACTACTATAAAATTATTTTTGGCAACTTCAGCTTCAATTTGTTTACAATTTGTTCTTATTTCTGTAAACGGATTTTGTTCAATAAAAACGAAATGAGAACAAGGTATTCGAAAACGATATTCGTCGCACCACACACGTATTGGTCGACTGAATTTAGAGGTGAACTACCTTCATTGCCGAGTGTTTAACAGTCAGAGTCACTGGTTAAGGCTAGTAACAGCGAATCTTTTTATGTTCTATGCTGCATCGTTAAGATAAATTTTGAAAGTACAATGTACTACGGGAAGCATCCAACGATGAAAACCCAGGCATGAGCTACATAAATAAAATTTATTTGTAGAAAAGATGAAAGTAAATTAGGTATGACTTTTTGATATCCAAGTGTAGTTGTTTTAGCATGTGCACATTTTGCAGCTCGGAAAATTCAAGTTAATCAGTTGTTTCAAGCTTTTTTTGTTAGAAGAAAAACCGTCTGAGTCCCTATAAACGGGAATCGAACTCATGACCCACTAATTATCGTTCAGATGCTCTACCCAGCGATCATTTGTTTAAAACACACGTGCACGGATAGTTTTAGTTCAGATCACGCAGTGAGCAGGACGTATACGCAGTGTGCAATCGAAGTTAATTGTGTCAATACGATACAGCGCATCTGTTTTAAACCGTAGATATACCTAAATCCATATATCAAATTAAAGCTTACAGAGCTGGTTTCTGAACAGTACTAAAAATTTTGAATTTAATTGAATGTTTAGATTGTTTTACGTTCTCTACAAACGACTGACAAAGTGGCCTTTTGTGAATTCCATCTGAAAAGGAATTTGTTCGTTTCTCCTAAAATTGTACAGAAGCTTCTTCAATAT
>JAODFW021716683.1:0-13134 GCA_027575235.2 Palythoa mutuki
TTGGATATCCAAACCCGTGTGTTTGGATCAGTTCTTTACCGGGGTATCAAGGGGCATGCATGTGACCGAAATCCGGCGATCAGATTGGTTACTGATGGTATGAATAATTAATGAGTTTGAGAAAAAATTTTCTCAAACGTAATCAGGAAACTTTATACACGTAGTAAACGGTTTGGTTTTTTATACCTTTCCTTTAAATCTTCCTCTGCGGCTCATTCCAATGTATTTCCCAGTTTGTACATGTTTTAATACTACGATTCCCTTTCCAAAGGACATAATATCGAATACGGCTGCAACGTTTAAAGTATTATAGTTGTTATAAAACTCGTACGGGATCGTTAGATAATAAGGAAATAGAGATTACTTCATGAAAATGTGCGCGTACGATTTTTATTCACAAGGTGGAAGTATCAGAAAATAAACGAGTGAGCGCAGCGAATATATATAAATTGTTTATCATCAGAGAGAGAGAAACTCCGATGTGTCATAAAGGAAATATAGAGAATTTCTCTCTCTGATGATGAACAAGTTGTTTGAAATGTGTCGTCGTGTGTAGTTACATGAATAAGACATAAATATAAATAAAATTTTATAAATACCCATTTATCCGTACTTTTAACTTTCATTAGCCTACATTGTGATTTCAAACTAATTATAAACTTTCCGACAAAAGTTGCAAAGAAGACATAGTTGGTTATTGTTAATCGATAGAAAATGTTTTGGTTTTTTTGATCCTGTGTCATGCCTTGTCTTAGGTGTAATAGTAATAGTAACAGTAACAGCAAAAGCAACATTATCAGAAACAGCAATAGTGAGTGACAGCAACAGCAGCAGTAACAGTAACAGTGACAGCGACAGCAGCAGTAACAGTTGCATAACAGCATCAGTAACAGTAACAGCATCAGTGACAGTGACAGCAACAGTAGCAGTAACAGGATCAGTAACAGTGACAGTGACAGCAACAGCAGCAGTAGCAGTGACAGTAACAGTGACAGCAACAGCAGCAGTAGCAGTAACAGTCAGAGTGACAACAGCAGTAATGATATAACAGTATCAGTGATAGTGACTGTGAAAGCAACAGTAGAAGTAACAGTGACAGTAACAGTAATATTAACGGTAGCAGTAACTGCAGGAACAGTAACAGGAACAGGGACAGTAGCAGTAGCAGTAGCAGTAGCAGTAACACAGACAGTAACAGTAGTAGTAACAGTAACAGTAGCAGGAACAGCAATAGGAACAGCAGCAACATGCAGTAACAGCAACAGTCTCTTTTTCTTAAATTCGATATTTATAGACTCACTTTTCTTGTCGGAAATGTTGTTTGTTCCTCCAACTGTTCCAGAAGCGTTCATGTAAAGTGCGAAACCAACACGACCAAATAGTATTGCTCGCTGGGTAACTGACGGGATGGCTGTTGTGACTCCCGAATAATTAAGAGTGCAGTTAGGATTAACTTTTAATCTTTTCCCTTTTGCTCCACATCTGTGACTGTGGGCCTGTATGAAGGTTGCACTGGCTTCGAATGAACTTGGGAAACGAGAGATTACAAAAACAGCTACGGTCAGCGCCTGCATGATAAAAAACACGAATTAAATGATGACGGAATATTTGTTTTTTTCATAAGAACCAGTAAATTTTTCCTAGGTTCATTGTTCTAAAATTTTTGGCGACTTCAGCCTCAAATTGTTCTTAAATTGTTCTTGTTTTTGTGAGCGGTTTTTATTGAAGAAAAAACAAAATAAACAAGGTAAGGAAAATAAAACGCCTTGCGCCACACGTGTATTGTACGGCTGAATTTAAAGGCGAACTACTTTTTTTGTTTGTGGAGCAGTGTTTACAGTGAAGCCTCAGCCTGAGCTTCTTCTTAAATTGTTCTAAAATTTTGGCAAATTTGAGCCTTGTTGTTCTTCTAAAGTTGTTCTTAAGAAAAACGTGTAGTTTTATTCTTTTTTTTCCTTGGAGCAGTTTTCGTTAATCCGTGAGTTGAAAAACCATGGGAAAAAATTCCCTTTCTGATTCGTTGAATGAAAGCACCCGCAGAACTGACTGTGATTTATGGCCCAACTGGAATACTTGTTTCAATTGTCTCCTATATCCGTGGCATTGTCAAAATACATGATCGTATAGTGGGTAGCCAACAGATTTTGCCCCATATATCGTGGCAGTAAGTTCAACAGAATGGTTTGGAACTTATTACAGACAATTTTTATACAAAGTATCGATTTACAACAACAACCACAACAACAATATTGATTTATTGGCCCTTTGAAAATATTTGGTTTACATCAGTGTGTATCTAATAAATGTATATGAGAGGTTGCTATTCCTTAGTTTTAATATACTTGACTATTCTAATCCAAGTATAATTTATTTATAGAGCAACTAGCCACGACCTAAGATGCACAAGCTTACTCGGCAGTGCTCTGATTGATCTCAGCGCGCGAGGTGTTTCATACATAGGGTTAATATCCATATTGTTATTGCGCCAGAAAGAGTGGGAGGCTATATTAGGGCTGATCAAGAAAGCCTGTTTCATTTTTTTAATTTACTTTTTTCCGACGTAACTGAGACTTGCCAACTAGACAACTGATTCGAACTTCACTTTTCAATTTTTTTTTTAATGATGCGTTTTGTTTGAGAGTTTTTCACCCGATCATGCAAGCGAATCCAGAGGACTTCTTGGGGTCTGTTGGCTTAATGCCAGAAAGTTGTTTTGACTGTTGCTGTCTGTTAGAACTATGTTTGTTTGTTTCTATGGAGTCGACTTTCGAAAAACGACGAAAAAGTAGGAATGCTATCAAACTACTTGGCGACTAAAGCGCTGGTGTTTACAAAAGGTTTCTGGAAAGTAATTAGATTTCCTGTGGGGGCTCTGATCCTATTCAAGGATCTTTCTTAAGTCATATGAAAATAAAGTTTCATTGATTTTGTAGCAAGGTGAAACAGCAATTAACTTAACAAACGGCGGCTTATCTGGGGTTTATGTTTGTATAACGTTGCTATTTATCTGTTTCATTTGTTACCAACTACGGATATTGTTTTTGGATTTTGTCCAATTTATAGATAAACTGAACTTGTTGCAAACACGATAGTTGTATACATTTACATAACTTATAATTACGCTACCAACTATGTTGAGTCCTTTATCAACGAACCCAAACTAATACTGCTAAAAATCTTGTTGAAGTTTATGTTTCATTAACTTAAAGCCATCCCACTTATCTTATGTTTACAATTGTCCAACCGAGGCACAAAATGGTTTGAAATTTGCAAAAAAAAAAAGAAGTAGAAACAGTTATTTATGTATGTAGATAACATGCTGATAGAGGTTGATCAGTTATTTGTATTTCACGAGTCGAGCAACTGAATCCTTGACGTGCGGACACTGATGCATGCAAACTAGTTCTTTTATGTTTCAGCTCAGCATTTACGCTACAAAGCAATAAATTTACGATAAAGAAAAACGCACTACACGTTAAAAAGTGACATATCGCAAATATTATGCACGCACTGAAGACTAAATAGCCAATTTTTTTTTACCCGATCGATCGACCGACTCTACATTTTTGCTCAAAAGCGACTGTAAACACGAAAATAAGTGGAATGGCCTAATACTTATAAGAAATACGATTTGTCCACCAGGGTCAAGTTTTCCCGTCTTATTTGCGTAAGCCTGGATATCGACCATTCGTCCAGTCGTGGTCGAAAGTATTTGCATCATTGGAGCAGTAAAGCAGTGATAACGTAACCCAGAATTTCCTATGACTCTATCTGGCTAATTTTGCTATCAAAGACATAGATAATCAAAATTTACGGGGAAGGACAGAAACGATATCAGAACCCGGCGAAATTGGAAAGAGTTCATTCTAACGCAATTCCTATAACCTCAGGCTAGGTTTATATATAACTAAATAACTATACTGGTGTTTAGTCCTTTTGGTAGTTAATTTACTTTTTTCTCCTTGCCAGTCTTGCAAATTTTTTGTTCTATTTCACTAATATGTAACTCTTGCCTTGTTTAACAATCATAGACAATACCTACGATCAGTCATTCGCCGTCCCTTTTAAACTTAAAGTTAAATCTCATACCTAGAGGTTTTAGGAAAATACAACTTTCACCGATTTTCCAGTTTGCAAATATCTTCAAAACCCAAATTTTTAAAAGATTTCATTGAATATAAAAAAATTAAAAATCGGATTATTTGCCTTAAACTGAATAAACGGTTTCCTTTTGCCATAAGCCTCTGTCAACTCGTATAGATCTGACGGGAAAAGTAATACTTGAGAGGGTAAATTATCTTAGTTTTTATGTTACTGAAAGGTCAAAAGTTCATACCTATCAAGGTTTTCATATGAAGACTCTTATTTCTAAAATGACTTTGACGATTAGCTTAAAAGATGACCCAGTTCGAATGCGGTAAATATAAAGTACACGTGTACAATATGTGACTGTGTGACTAGACAGCTACAATCAGTGGAAAAACTGACAAGACTCAGCGTCAACTGAACTGATTTATAACATTACAAACATGACTTAACCTTAAACAGTTTTAAAACAACAAACTAGATTTAAAATATGATAATGTCAAAATTATCAATTAAGCTAATGCGTTCTTTTTACAAAATTAAGTAACTGTGTCACCAAAGGAAAAACGTCAGTCGTGTGTTTAAAGTTAAAGGACGGAATAGTTTAGAAGAGTTATTTATTTATTTTCTGCATGTCACTTTAGTTTTAGATTCTTTGTCATTATCTAACATCTTTACTGATAGTTGGTGCAAAACTTAACCTCTTTCGTTCTACAAACGAAAATACTATACTTGTTTTTCTCTCGGTGGCTAATCAAGCCACGGTGGTAGAAACGCTTATGTAGACAAAACGTAAAGGTAAATTCAATAGCCAACGAGGCACAGCTCCGGGATGAATATAATTATTGCAAAAGGTCTAAACAGGAGGAATATTTTACCTGAAGGGTAGCCATAAAACCCACGTTGAAAAAGTTACTTGACTGTTTGAAGGGCAGCCATAAGACCCGCGTTGAAAAATTTACTTGACTGTTAGTCAGAAAAACCTCCGTTAAATAACGCTACTGAGGGGAAAGACAAGCTTAGCTTCCGGAAAATTTTCATAAGTCGATCGACTTTGGACCACTTGCATAGTTGCAATGTCATTTCAACCCTCTCTACATGAAATTATCAAAAATCCCACCCAATAAGTATTTTACTTTATGCACGCATAAATATTAAGGCGATTAGCTAATAAATTTGCCAGAATCTTTTTGACAGGCATACTGTGCCATTACAGAGTATACTCTAACTAAAGACAAACGTATCTTAATTGAGTCGTTCTTAAACGCTACTCTATTCTATATTTAGAAACAAAAAAGAAAAGAAAAAAAGAACTTAAAATTATTCAGCCTAATAGGTACAGCTAATTGATAGTTCACGGGTATTAATGTTCGTATTGATCAATGTCTGTAACGAGAATATAGCTACAACAAAGAATGAATAAGTTGACGACTTCAAGCAGCGGCGGCAAAATCAGGACACAGTTGGATGTGCATTTAGCTGATGTAAAATTCGCCAACTTCAAAGGATCAAAAGAACACCCAAGTAACAGGAAAACGTGGTGTAAATCTGGGATTAAATCTCTTACAAAACGTCCATGGTTCTTAAATTGCAAGTTATTATTCATTATCATCAAGTCAGGATGCGTAAAATTGTTTTGAAAACCATTTCCCAGACATCTGCGTTTATGCTCGCATAACGAAAATGGGTAAATTTTGTATTATTGTTCAATCACTTGATTGAGAGAGAGGACACTTTCCAATGCTGCTAAAATACCAGCTTGCAGTCAAACATTTATCCACTAAGTACATAATACAGTGATTTACTAAGTAGGTAATAATGCTATTTCAAAGCGACACTTGTTGAATATAGGCAACAGATCCTAATCACCGCTCACAATGCAATTCTGTGTGTTTTTTTCTTTTTCAAAAGACAATACAGTTACACTTCTTGTTCTGATCGACCATCTTTGTGTTCTGAACAAAATGTGATAAAGCCGTCATCGCACCGTGCTGACGTAAATTCTTTCATTCACTAATCCAGGCAAGAAGACGTTAACAGTTGTTCAACTGTTACAAACTGCACTCCACGCGAATTGTGAAGAAGCTTAACAAAACGAAACTAGTAGCTCTTCCAACTTGCAGGAAACTGCGGTATTTAGAAAATAAAAGATTAGATATTGGCCCTATAAATAAAGATACCGCTTTTACAGATGCAAAGAAAGAGAAAAAATATTGAAGTTAACTTTAGCGTGTTTTCCTTTTCAGTTGTCAAAATGTTGTTCTTAAAATAATTCTTCTGAGTCTTGTGACCATACACTGCACCAACATAGAAAACAAATTAAAAGATTATTATATGACGGTAAAGAGGATTAGTTCAGAACTCCAGTAAAACACAAAGACCATATAAACAAAAGGTTTTTGCTCTTTTAAGAATATTTTGATTAGAGTCCATTTATGACGCGCTCATTTGGAACGAACTCTCTGTTAGACTTTGTTAAGCACTCACGCCACATGAGAAATAGCTCTGGAACAAAACCGCCGTGCAAAAGGAAATAATTACAGACTTAAAAGAAAAACAGCGATTTTGATGTTTCTACGTAATAAAAGAATATTTGTTTTGCAAACAGCAAATTTAAAAAGTGTTTATAACACGTCAATTGTTTCCTTTACCGAGATCTGAAAGTTAAAAAAAATGATTTAACACAGCTATACATTCTCTTTACGTTCAATATCAGTAGCGGTAGCATTAACTACGGGGACTGATTCTACTTCTGAAGATCAGGATAAAAGGATACCGCCGTTTAGTTATGCGGTGTGAATTGCCATGATAACTTGCGCTCACATTGACGTACTTTGCCCTAGCCAATGAACACACACCAATCGCTCCCTTATATGGCAAAATTTCATTTTTTAGCCCGCAAGATACTTACGATAAGAAAAACTCTACTTTAATTTTAAACATCCTTTAAGAATTGTTACAAAAAGTGTTAACGAATTTGCAGCGCTTGCATTTTGTTATGGTCGCGTAACGTGGACAACCTAAATGAGGACAGCTCCAGAATATCAGACGAGACTAGATGAAGTAATTAGAGACGATTGCGAGCCCTAACAATTAACAAGATCAATAGCTGCAATGAATTAAATTAGCAAAACCACAGCTTCCTGTTGGGAGTGCATTATTCAAAAAGTTATTTTATAACGATTGACACTAGTTCTTTTAAATCCCGATGGCGGGTGGAACAATGGGGGAAGCTGGTCCGAACGCCGACAATTTCCTGCATAAAGACCGTTAAACTGGCCTAAAACAAATCGCAATAATTAAGTGTTGGTTTTCAGACACTTGGGCGGAGTTCGGTCCTGTTAAAGCAGCTTTTGTCAAGCGTGAATGAGTTCTTGCCATTTCAATAAAGTGTTAATTGCAACAGTCATAAGACTATAAAAATGGCTTAAACTTTTGTCTAATAAGTAGTTGTAAAGAAAGTCTGTTTCTTTGACTCGAAGCTGGTATATCGCCTGACTGTACCAGCATCTCTTTGGAAAGAATTCAAGCCAAGCGCAAAAAAGTATAACGTATAAATATTTTCATCAAGGTATGACACAATAATTTTATTTGTTTTAGTTGTAAATTTTATTTGTTTTTCTTTAGTTCGTGCTAAGGACCTAATTAGATAAACAAGCAGAGTAACTAATGACTGGTAAAAATGTTTTGAGGATACAAACATTCTCCCTTCCAGCATGTTCTACTGTATTTTTGCCATTAAGTAAATGTTAAATGCTGTAAAATACCTTCGTAAATACTTCCAACGAATTGTTATTGTCAGTTTTAAGCCCTTAAAAGCTTAAGTGGCCTAACAAGGCAAAGCGGGCTTAATATTCGGGTGTTTGTAAGGATGATTGGAACCCATTTTTGAGATGACTTTGAACTCGAGTAAACATGCCAGAGAAAACTTCGTTATTTGTTCAGTCCGTATTGCTCACAACTGTTTTATGCCGCAACCTAAGTCTTGAATATTCTTAGTCAATGAATTGATTGCCAAAAAAAAAATCAAAACTTAAATGGGCTATCACTTTCCGTTAACAATTCTAGTAAGTAAAACAAAGTAGCCAAAAAAAATTTAAATTGTAAAAGGTTTCTCAAAGCATAAGTGTTCACCATTTGAGTTTTCTGGCTTCGCGGAAACGGAAGTCTTTTGTGAAGTCTCTTTGTTTTTGCACGCTTGCCTGTGTTTAGAACTTTTGACAGAAAAGCACGAAAAGTTGTTAATCCTTTGGCAAAAGCTATAGTAGATTTGTCATGGTAAATAGAATCGAGTGATTAAATTATTTCACGTCAGACTAAATACACTCTCAAATTTTTAATTAGCTAGTCTTCCCGCTTTTCTACTTCTGGGTCGATATCTCCAGCTTTTGTTGCGTTTGTCAGTTTGTAAAAGCGTTGGGCCTTCAATAAGTTCGTCTTCTGTTTTTTTTCTGTGCCTTGTCTCATTTAGTTCTGAACTGATCCATGACGAAATCAGATGACAGTATACTCGCAGTTGCTAAATCTGTTTATATGGTCAATTGTCAGCTTTTAAAAGTTTTAACACCACTTGTTTTAATCGCTAATACTATTTATGTTGTTGTTTATGAACATATCAAAAATATTTTGGATCTGTTATATCTCCCTTTTCTACTTTGTTCCTACTTTTTTGTTGACGTTAACGTTGGCAGGTCGTCTAAAATTGGAGTATAACAGAACTGCAAGCAGAATAGTGCAGAGCAGTGTAGAGTAGAGCAGAGTAGTATAAAATAGAGTAGAGTTGAGTAGGGTAGTGTAGAGCAGAATAGAGTGGAGTGGAGTGGAGTGGAGCGGAATGGAGTGGAAGGGAGTGGAGTGGAGTGGAATGGAGTGGAGCGGAGTGGAGTGGAATGGAGTGGAGCGGAGTGGAGTGGAATGGAGTGGAGTGGAGTGGAGCGGAGCGGAGCGGAGTGGAGTGGAGTGGAGTGGAGTGGAGCGGAGTAGAGTGTATTGGAGTGGAGTGGAGTGGAGTGGAGTGGAGTGGAGCGGAGTGGAGTGTAGTGGAGTGGAGCGGAGTGGAGTGGAACGGAATGGAGTGGAAGGGAGTGGAGTGGAGCTGAGTGGAGTGGAGTGGAGTAGAGTGGAATGGAGTGGAGTGGAGCGGAATGGAATGGAGTGGAGTGGAGTGGAGTGGAGCAGAGTGGAGTGGAGTGTAGTGGAGTGGAGTGGATTGGATTGGAGTGGAGTGGAGCGGAATGGAGTGGAGCGGAGTGGAGTGGAGTGTAGTGGAATGAAGTGGAGCGTAGTGGACTGGAGTGAAGTGGAGCGGAATGGAGTGGAAGGGAGTGGAGTGGAGCTCAGTGGAGTGGAGTGGAGTGGAGTAGAGTGGAGCGGAATGGAGTGGAGTGGAGCGGAATGGAGTGGAAGGAAGTGGAGTGGAGTGGAGCAGAGCAGAGCAGAGCAGAGCAGAGATGGGTTGAGTAGAGTAGAGTAGGGCAGAGCAGAGTAGGGTACAGTAGAGTAGAGTAGAGTAGAGCGAGCAGAGCATAGAAGAGTAGAGTAGAGTAGAATAGAGTGGAGTAGAGTAGGGCTGGGTAGAATAGATTCGAATGCAACGAAATAGAGTAACTGGGTAGAGTTCTATATATAGAAGTAAAAGGTCGAATATAGACCAGTGGGATTCAGTAAAATAGTCACTTCGTAACATTAGTATTTTCTGACTGATATTCTTAAAATCTTTGTGTTGCATGCAGGGAATAAAGTGCTCGGACAGTATGCGCACTGATCTGATTTTTGTCTTGCTGTGCTGTTTCTATTGTGGAAGTTTGAGCGCAAGATTAGGGCGACGACGTCATGTAAGTTTCAACCAACTGGAACATCCAAGGCATAGTCAGTCAGCCGTCGTGCGCGTTTTCTCCAGCAGGAGGCGAAACAGATGGCTGTCTCTGCGGCCGAGTATTAGCGTCAAACGACAACAGATTCACAGGATCACACAAACACCCACTCACAAAATACGCTGTAAAATCTTCTGCAGAAGTGGATATCATCTTGAAATATTGCCAAGTGGCCTGGTTCGGGGAACAGTAAACCAAGAAAGCAAATACGGTAAGTGGACACTGTAGATGACGTAATTATGACAAAAGCTTTTTAAACACTTAACGTTCAAGGTAGGCAGATATTACAAACACGGTTGGATTTTATCAGAGTTTTTCTATTTTTGACGCACTAAGATTGAGGGACTAGTGTCACGCAAATATAAAAAACTAAATTTGTTAAAAAGTTCAGAAAATGTTTTGTGATTTTAAGATATTATTTCTGCCATCAAAAATAAAATACTCTTGAAACCAGAAGCAGGACGAAACCAACTGTATGTACTTGAAACAAAATATTATTGAAGGAACATATGTTGACGATGATAACAATGGTTACGATGGCGATGACTGCGATTTTGATTATGAAAATGACTGTGACTATGACTATGACTATAACTGTGACTATGACTATGACTATGACTATAACTGTGACTATGACTATGACTATGACTATGACTATGACTATGACTGTGACTATGACTATAACTGTGACTATGACTATTACTATGACTATGACTGTGACTGTGGCTATGACTTTGACTATGACTAACTGTGATGTTGACTATGACTATGACTATGACTATGACTATGACTATGACTATGACTATGACTATGACTATGACTATGACTATGACTATGATGATGATTGTGATTATGTTGATGACTGACTATGACGATGACTGTGACAATGACTGTGGCTATGATGATGACTGACTATGATGATGACTGGGATTTTTATGATGACTGTGACTATGATGATGATTGTGATTATGTTGATGACTGACTATGACGATGACTGTGGCTATGACTATTACTGTGACTTTTATGGCTGTGACTATGATGACGACTGACTATGACGATGACTGTAACTATGATGATGACTGTGACTTTGCTGATGACTGTAACTATGAAGGTGATGACGACAATTACGTTGACGGTAATGGTCACAACGATGGTAATGATGACAATTAACGTTTGCAACGATGGCGATCGTGTTGATCACTTAAAGATGATGCCGTTAACAACAACAACAATACTTTATTTGTGTCATCTTGGTGTTACTTTATGTACAAGTTACTTTTAGTAAGATTAATATCAATAATAATTTGATGAGGATCACAGCTACTTAAAAATAACAAATGCTAATCGATTTAAGTAGCTGTGGTCAGACAGGGCTGTTAAGACTACATCGACAAACACAATCTACCTCTTTTATAACTGGCAGCTATTTTAGTATTCTTTTGTCTCAAATTTGTCTGGGTAGCCTCGTTCTTGAGTTAAAAAATCAAGAAAATATGTTACCCCAAATGAAGCGAGGCTGGCTAGTTTGAATGAAGACAAAAGAATGTTTTAAAAAATGGTCTCAAGTTATGAAAGAGGTCCATGGTAACGGTAGTAACAGCTTTGACTGGACTAGTTTTTAAGGAACCACCGAATCCACTTTATTTAGTTGCTTGTGTGTGTTTTTTTTCAGTTTTTTTTGAACTGCAGTCATTTGGGGCTAGTCTTGTTAAACTAAAAAATACCGCAACCGGGCGATTTCTCACAATGAAGAAGAATGGAAGCCTTAAGGGACAGGTGCGTCTCCTTGTTTATGTCAATGTACATGTAAATGGCTATGTCTATATATTTGTCTATGTCTATGTCTATGTCTATGTCTATGTCTATGTCTATGTCTATGTCTATATCCATGTCCATGTCCATGTCCATGTCCATGTCCATGTCCATGTCCATGTCCATGTCCATGTCCATGTCCATGTCCATATCCATGTCTATGTCTATGTCCATGTTCATGTCCAATATTATTGGGGAATCTGTTGTAGTTTTTAAGAAACGGAAGATTCGTTTAAAATATTTATCCATTAAAATATTCCATGTCCATCTCCATGTCTATGTCCATGTCTATGTCCATGTCTTATGTCTACGTCCATGTCCATGTCCATGTCCATGTCCATGTATATGTCTATGTCTATGTCTATGTTCATGTCTATGTCCATGCCCATGTCTATGTCCATGTCTATGTCTATGTTCATGTCTTATGTCTACGTCCATGTCCATGCCCATGTCTATGTCTATGTTATTTTTTTGTATGTATAGATAAAGGCTAGACGCTGATATGTAATCAGAACACGTCATCTTTCTTTTTTGCTTTCTACAAAGAGACTAAATGCCCCCTTTCTTGTTTGCAGTGGAACGGCAGAACACTTGAGAGCCTGTTCAAAGAGTTTCACGAAGAAAACGCATTTCTGTCGTACGCATCACACCGTTACTTTAAACGCGAACCACATGACATGTTGGTTGGGTTAAAAAAGAGCGGTCACGTGAAACGAGCAACAAAGACACGCCCAGGCCAGACTGCGACACAGTTCGTAGTAATTAAACTATAACAGTAAGGCAACAACTGCTGAAAACACGAGATTGCCTGATTAGAACTATTGGTTTAAAATGACAGGAGCCCATGAATGGGAGCCTCCATATGCACTATATACCTGAGTCAACTGGCGTTTCGTTCTATTTTTAGAACTACGTTTCCAGAATGAGGCTCAATGAAATTTAAAATTTCACATATTTTTCACCTGCGTGAAAAGTTTCACAAATGTTTCACATGCATTTCACACGTGTTTCATACAAATGGATCCTGATTGGGCATTCTGAACACTGCGCGCGAATCTAGATCCCCCGTTCTAAAAATGAAAAGATACTACAACAACAACAATAACAACTCTATTGTGCTTTGTGAAAATATACAAGTACCTATTTGATTATTAATTGGATATTTTTTGCGGTATAGAAAAAGCACAGCCATTTAGAAATAGCAGAGCTAGTCGAGCTAAATAACTGGGCATGCGCAGAAAAATTATCTGTTGCCTTAGTTTCAATGAAACTGTTCAAAACCACAAAGGGGAGTCAGGTTGGCGTAGCGGTCATCACTCGCGCCTCCCACCTCTACGACCCGGGATCGACTCCCGGGCTCCGC
>JAODFW021717661.1:0-13134 GCA_027575235.2 Palythoa mutuki
TGATGATGATGATGATGATGATGATGATGATGATGATGATGATGATGATGATGATGATGATGATGATGATAATAATAGTAAATCGTTTTTAAAACATGTCAATTAATGACGATGATGACGATGGTGGTGATTGTGATGGTGGTGATTGTGATGGTGGTGATGATGATGATAATGATAATGATGATGGTGGTGGTAATGGTGATGGTAATGATGGTGATGACATTTGAGGCTGAAATTCTCACTCAGCCCCAACTCCAAATCTCTTAGACATTCTTATAAAAACAGTGTAATACTGAGGGTTCTGTGTTTATAACGTGTGGTTTATATCATTTGTTGAACTTATGAAATCTTAGGAACTCGAGACAATGTTACAGCGACACAAAGAAGAAAATGAAGAATGGATCAAGTCGAAAAGGGAGGAAATCGATGAAGAACGAAAGAATTTGGCCGAAGAAAGAGTAAGTCCACTGAATACTTTTTTATTTTACTTTCACAGCTTTGAGAACACTCTAGGTCCGACTATTTTCCCCATCCCTCGCTTTGCCCATTTGTTAATTTAGTTAATTGCTATATTGTACGAGTAGTATATCAGGGATGGTTGGGGCCCCAAAAAAGGGTCGTATTTATATATAAATTATAAACAAAGTTAAACAATTATAAACAATTTTCAAGAAAAGCAAAGCAAGTTATAAAGCTTATGCAAATCCAAGCAAGAAGTAAAAACGACGTTGTAAAACAAAAACAATAAATATAGTAATCCTCTATTATTTTGCTTTCAGTAGCTGTGAGCGACATTTTGTATTTTAATGAGTCTGCAACGGCTGGGTGACTTTGAATATTTAATGTTTGTAGTCTTTTGATATTCACGGCTTCTTAGACATAATAAAAATGAAAATATTAGAAACTTGATTGAAGAAATTAACAACAGCAGGAAAAAATAAGTTAAAGGCGCCAAATGGAGCAATTTTGGAAAATGAACTGTTTTCAATGGCTGAATTCATTTTGGCATAAATAACATTTTGTAATGGCCGGGTGACTTTGCAATGAATATTCTCGGCTTCTTCGACAAAGTTAAATGAACTATAAAACGAGCAAATATTTGTTATTTCTGCGGTAAAATTACAAATTGGACTAAACACACTAAAATTTAAAACAAAACTTACGGAAAGGGAAAAAAAACCATGACGCTTTGGGCGCCAAATTGTAAATATTTACTGAATAGTTTAATAATGTTAGATTTTATATTAGACTATATAAAGATGAGGAGGAGGAGAAAAATGAGAAGGAAGAGGAGGAGGAGGAGGAGGAGGAGGAGAAGGAGGATGAAGAGGAAAATGAGGAGGAGCGGGAGGAGGAAGAGGGAAATGATGCATACACTTTCGTTTTCGATGCATAACACCTCTCTAATTTAATTTTTCGTAAGTTGTAAAATTCCCAGATAAATATCGACGTTTTATCATACAGGGCGCCAATGTACCTAAAAGTATTCAAACTCAAACTAATGGCCAACATAGCCCGTTAGTCAACCTGAAATTTCAACACGCTTGACTGAATCATAACAGGCCAAAACCATTGTTTGCGTGACATGTCCAAATAGATTACCTTCTGGGCCATTCTCAAATTCCCTTATGGTATTTTCATCGAATTCCCAGAGTTTTTCCTAACTGGAAAAAGTGAAATTCATTTTCTAGGTTTTCCATCGAAAGCTTCTGTAAAGTAATTTACTTTCTAACCAAAGTGTCTCAAGAATTGATTGAAAACTGTACATAATGCCGAGGTTGAAATTGAAAACTATTAAGATCTTGGATCTTCTTAAAGCATTCAATCTATGTCCAGAGAAAAAATAAAGACTTTTTAAGGATCCTCGGGAGTAATGATTATTTTTTGCATGTATGTGCGTTATATTTTATCGTGAAAAGCAATTGCTCAGTCTTTTTATTTCCTTGACGAAAGTTACTATGTCTCCAAAATGAAAGGACTAATTTTGTTTTTGTTGAAATTCCCCATCAGGAACGGCTCAAAAAAGAGAGAGATGAGCTGCGGGAACAAAAGGAGCAATTCTTCAGCCAGAAAAAGCAACTAGAAGCTATCGACAAGATTGGTGCTATTATAACTGAAGTAAAAGCGACAGAAAACTGAAACCTTACAGTGTATCTGCACTCTTACTCACAGAAATGATTGCACCGACCGCTGGTACGATTTCAGTTACTATCGTTTCACTGCTACGCGACTTGAATTTTTTCCTTTATCTGGAGTTGGCTTTAGACTACCGTTAATTTCGTCATAGTTTAAACAGACCGCACTTTTCGACATTTCCGAGACAGAACTAAAACATAACCGTCTTCAAATACATGAATTGAGATTGGCTGACGCATGCTAAATAATAAACAGCAAAGTGTTGATTGACGGTATTATAAAACCAAAACTAAAATCGAAAAGAAATTAAAAAGGTCGCGAAGCAATGAAAAAACTGGTAAAAGAACACGAGACTGAATCCTGAAGCACAAGGTTCGTGGTATTACTCCCTTAGAGATAGCGAAGTGGGGAAAGATTAGTTCGTCTGTTTCCAGACTTTTTTTTTTGCCTTTCGCGCGAGAAAACTGGTTCCGAGTTAATGCCAACATGTCAAAATTTACGATTTTTTTCCTCCTTTTATCGTCAGAGAATGTGTTTCTAAATCTCTTTACAAAATTACTGAAACCCAGTACCAATTTTAAATTCAGAAAAGTTTTGAGCCAAAAGACGCTGAAAATTACGAAGGTTTCAAACCTTTCAGGTCTGTAAGCGGCAAATTTCCGCCCAAACACCAGCTGTGACGGGGACTATCCACGTCATTTGGTATTCCACTTTATTTGCTGTATCTGTTGGCCTCTGCCCTGGTCTCGGCAAAGCTGTCGCGACTAAGCCTTGGTCCGGCAGTGCAGAGGACCAACCTGCTCTTGCAACTGCCTCAACTGAAAGAGGCGAAATTGATCGGCGCGTTTTACCATATCAATACACCATTTTGCTAATGCTAATTTTTGCTAGATCCTTTCCCTTGTGGTTGCTAAAAGTCATTACTAGGCCAAGTTTGGGTTCATTAATTCAGCACAAACATAACTTTTTGCCCCCACAAAGGAATGCATCTAGCAAAAATTTGCATCCGCAAAATGGTACTATTGCAAACAAAAACCGCAACGCAAAGTATCACCACGTGGTTACGATGCCTCGTGAGAAAACTGATGACTTGTGTAATCACATAGTTTTATTAAATGAATTCATACAACACAGTATGACTCCCACTGGATATTGAACCCAAAAATTTGATATGAAAGTTTAAAAATGAATCGCCAAGTTTACCATTCCTATCCCATCTGTAAGATTTTGTTTGCAATAGTCCAGCTAAATATACTTTGATCTACCCGAGTAGGGTTTTCTAGTTTAATTGGTACCCGTTTTTTATAAGAAATTTTAAGAGCCAATCCACCTGACAAATGAAAAATATTGTTTTTAAAATAATATTTTTCATTTTTCAGAATGCATCGGTTCTTATATACACGCCACAGCTTTATTGATTAAATTTTAGGCTGAGTGTTTTTAATCCACTTGCTCTTTTGAGTGGATTTTTACTGTATCTTCGCTGGGGACATTCCTGAAAGAACAGATTTCTTGACGCTTCTAAGACGAAACAAATGAATAAACGATATTGTACTGACACACTGCGAATTTTTATCGAAAGCCAATCGAAAAATACTGTATAAAAAATAAGTGCAATACTATTTACGAAAACAACATCAAGTTCAGAAATGTATTATGATTAATTTGCATACTCAAGAGATACAGCAATTCTGATTAGAAATGAATGAAAGAATGAAAAAAAGAATTACAGCGCAACTCTTTTCCAACGGCAAAAGGCCGCGGCTGTAATTATCATAATACACAACTTATTAGTATTATTACAAATTGGTAAATCTGTACGAAATTGCTTTCTCCTCTGAAAATTTACCAGAAACGGAACGGGTCATGACATCAAACACAGCAAAGTTTGTGCACGCACTCTTCATGTAGGAATATTCTGTCTCGTAAACAGACTGTTAAGGAGGACATTCCAAGTATTAAGAGATAAAAAGACAGCACCAAACTGCTTTCTACTCTGAATGTTTGCCAAATAGGGAACGGTTCATGATATCACACACATCAAAGTTTGTGCACGCACTCTTCATGTAGGAATATTCTGTCTCGTAAATAAGTCAGTAAGGACGACATTTCAAGGGATAAAAACACAACACAAAACTATGATTGCTTTCTCCTCTGAAAGTTTGCCAAAAGCGGAACGGGTCACGATACCACACAGCAAAGTTTGTACACGCTCGGTGCACTCTTCATGTAGGAATATTCTGTCTGGTAAATAAGTCAGTAAGGACGACATTTCAAGGGACAAAAACACAACACAAACTATGATTGCTTTCTCCTCTGAAAGTTCGCCAAAAGCGGAACGGGTCACGATACCACACAGCAAAGTTTGTGCACGCACTCTTCATGTAGGAATATTCTCTCTGGTAAATTAGCCAGTAGGAAGGGCATTCCAAGTTTCAAGGTATAAAAAAACCGAATACCAAATTGCTTTGTCCTCTTCTTGACAGTTGCCAGAAACAAGACGAGTCGCGAAGTATATACTCGCACTCTTTCAAGTTGGGATTCGGTCTCGTAAATAAGCCAGTAGAGATGGCGTTCCCTTTGCCAGGACCGCAGGGCGAGGGTTTCTGAAGGCGTTTCCACCAAGTTGGAGAGATCTGTGTTTTGAAAGTGAAGAAATTAACACACACTGAAAAAATTAAGTGGCCTTAGATACAAGATGACTTGATTCGGTTTGAATTTGGTAAACAAACACGTTAACAAAACCAGTCATGAACGGCAAGGCGATTACTTGAAGGGACATCCAGTTTATACAACGAAAACAGAAAAATCCTTTTCTTTTATCCTTCCTCAAATATATAATTTCTTCAACTGCAGTTTTATCCCCAGCACTCCAATTTAATAAAGTATGAAGTTTCGTTGTAACCCTTTAAACCCCAACACCCCAAATGACGTGTTGGCAAATTCTCCTAACTGAGCTCCATACTAGACTTGACTTTTCAACGTCCATAGCTTACTTGATCAATTCGTTATTTCTCATTAACAGTTATATTGTTTTGTCTGAGTTACGTAAGGAGAAGTTAGATGTTGATAAATTGCCGGGGGCTGAAAGATTTAACACTTAAACATACCTTAACCAGGAAACATTGCCCAGGTCTGGGGGAACTTGAGCAATGTTGTTGTTTTGTAAATCGAGCGTTGCAAGGTTTGGCAAACGAAGAAGCCCTGTCACGTCTATAGAGCTGATCTGGAGCGAAGGATTAAACAAGGGGAGATTACACAGGGTGTTATGTTACATTTGGTACAAAAAAAAATAATACAAAATCTTGCAATACGGGATTAGCCCGAAAATGAGCCTGCAACAGATACGTTTAACCAGCCATTGCACTTGTCACACGTGGATCAGTGTTACGGCGACTATACCTGGTTGTCACTTGCTAAAATAACTTCAAGCTTGTTCAGAGAGTACAGAACCTGAGGAATCTGGGAAAACCTGTAAGAAGGAAAGTTTTAATAGTGTTGCAAATGATATGACATCACGTCTTCTGACTGGGTCGATAGAAAAGAAAAAATTCACGATTCGAAATCTCGTTTACTTCTTTTATGTGATGAAGGTAAATAGCCCTCAATTGGCTCCTTAATAAATTCAGTATTTCACTACAGATTATTTTGCAGTTCGTAAGCTTTTGAATGAGTTCGAGTTACATGACCTGTAAGGTGGTGTTGACACAAACTTGTATGTTCCCCTCCCAGACCCACTTTATCATCTCCAGTCCCCTTGCACCAGTTATGCTGACTTGCAACTCATTCTTCGCCTCGACTCGATGTGAAGGCTTGGTTGCCTTTCAGAATTGCGAAATGGTTGTATTTTTTTTATAAAGTATAATTTCTAATAGATATAGAGAAGCAGTACTAAGGTGTAATAAATAATGCAACTGTAGTTAAAAACACTGAAGGTAACATTGATGCCTCTTAATCCCAAGTAGCTACAGAAACGTGATACAACAGAAGAAACGAGCAGACAAACCTGTTCAAAGACAAGGTGATTTCTCGGAGAGATATCAAGGAAGCAACACTTTCTGGAAGCTCTGAAATCTGGTTGTTTCTAAAACAATAAAACATCGTTACTTTTATGGTGGAGATGTTCAACAGTAAGCCCAATATCTTCTTCCCTTAAACAAATACCAACTTTTCTCTACGAGTGTGTTGCTAAGACAAAAACGTGTTTATTTTTTAGCCCTTTGTATCCTGTTAAAATCCAAATGCAAATAAACTGCTAGGAATGTCCTCCTAACTTTTGAACCAGTTTATGAAGCCCTATAAAAGAACGATTAATTTTCTTTGTCTCGGAGATAAGAAATGATTGGTGTTGTTCATTCTAACTTTTGAACCAGCTGATGAAACCCTATGTTAATTGATAATTTTTTATTCACTGTTAATAAAAGATCCTAGTTTTCAGCAATTTCCTGGACCAATATAATAATTTTCCTGAATTTCCAAACCTGGATTTTGAAATTTTAGTTTTCCCAGATTTTTCAGTACCCGTGTACGAAACTGTAATTTGATCAGTAAGCAAACAACAAAAGTTTATTCGATACTCTTGGGCACCTTAAGTCCAGCAGTGTCAAGCGTTCCAATGTTCCTATATCCGAGGGTAGCTGAGTTAGTTTATTGAATCCCAAGTTTAGCTCAGTTAGGTATTTTGATAAGTCAAATAATCTGCAAGAAAGAAGGTAATCGAGTGAGTTGTTCCACCTTTTTACCCAACTGTGTACCTAATGTCGTCTTTTAATACTAAAAGTGCTTTTTCCGTCAAGAGAATTATGCTATTTTTTGTGTTACTCATTTGTTGTTCTGGTACTTACAGAAAACAACTATGATTCAAAACTACATAAAAAAAGATCGGAAATGGATTATAACAGCGAAATCCAGAAGTTCCTGACAATCGAAGAAAATATAACCGGAAGCAATTCCAAAAAACAACATTTTTGTTTTTAAAAGATCAAATTATAATGATACTTGCAAATATAAAATTAAAAACCAGTAGATAAATATTTTGCCTTGTAGCTATTTTTCGGACTTACTACACAGCTATAGTCATGCTATCAATACAGTTGGTACAGAACGAAACATCAAGACCTATTTGGGGTTTTAGGACGTGGGAGGATTTAAGCTGGGGCTATGGCTAAGGGCAAAGGTGGATGAAGATGTAATGTGACCTTTCGCGCCAAAGTTCACAAAGAGTATAGAAAATGAATAACAATTATTCTACCCGTAGTTACCACCAGACTCTAATTTAAACTTCTGATTTTAATCCATTTTTCAAAGGGACCTACGTTGAAACAGTTTTTGACGATGATTACCATAATTATCATCAGCGTCAAATAAAATGTGTCCATTACCTGATTGGTACCTGTGTTAACAAGTTCTTGCTCAGGTTAACTACAGTCACTTCAGCTGTTGTTGCAGCATCCCAAACATCTTCTGGGACGGTGTTGATCTTCTTGTCACTAATAACAAACAGAAAAGATTCTGACATTAGACTAGTGTTAAACTTAACCACTATCATTGTCAATGTCAGACTTTCTTAAGTACTGTACACAAACAGAGCTAAAACTTTTTAGTTGCCAGCTCCTCAACTTTGTTTTAACTCTGTTGCACTTCTCAGGGCCGCTATGACCCAGAATTGAATCCTGGGATTTGCACATGGGATGCGATTTTTTAGACTTATCAGATTATGCTATCGCAATCAGTAACATCATCATCAACATCATCATCACCACTGTCATCATCACCTTTACAGCCACCATCACCTTTATCATCATCATCACCACCACTATCAGCACCATTATCATAATCATTGTCTTCATCATAATTTATCAATGTCGTCATCACTGCAATCATAATTATCACCACTATTATTACCACAATCATTGTCTTCATCATCATCATTATCAAGGTCATTATCATTGCAATCATAATTATCACCACTATCATTAGCAGCAGCAGCATGAGCATCATTTCTTTATCATCACCACCATCATCATTACCATTATCATTACCATTATCACCACCATCATCATCACCACTATCACCACCATCATCATCACCACTATCACCACCATCATCATCACCACCTTCAACATAACCATTACCACCAGTAGCACCATTACCAGTAATATCACTACCACTTTCATTATCATCACCACTATTATCATCACTACCGTCATCACCACTACTATCATCATCACCTCAATGATGATCATCACCATCATCATCAGCACCTTTAAAGCAACAATCATTGTTTTCATCGCCATCATCACAATCATCGTTAGGACAAGCATTATCACCAGCAGCAGCAGCATCGCCATTATCAGCATCACCACCACCATCATCAGCATCATCACCATCTACAGCACCATCATTATCACCACCACTATTATCAAAACCATCATCAGCATCATCACCATCTACAGCACCATCATCATCACCACCACTATTATCAAAACCATCATCACCACCACTATTATCAAAATCATCATCATCACCACCATCACAACCACCGTCATCATCTCCAACACCATCATCAGCAGCTCTACCACCATCAACATAACAATTATCATCACCATCGCTACCATCAACAGCACCATCACCACTAACATCGTGACCATCTACACCACCATCAGCAGCAACACTACCACGACCACCATCTTCACCACCACAAACGTAATCTTCATCATTATCGCGAACATACTTGTAATTAAGTGTCTTCATGTTACTAAGAGTTCGTACATCCAAACCCGCCACAGTGGAGCCTGTAGTGGCTGGAAGAGGAGAAGACACTGGGGCATCCGTGACGTCAGCGGTAACAGGCTTCTCCTCTGTTAATGGGCGAGAAAAAACAGCTTCAATGCAAGGGGATTGGAAACGGGAACAATTGTCCCCAGCATTTGAAACAGAACGCACTTTCATCTTCAGCATTTATCATCATCAACAACAATGTTAATACCATCGGTATGTCCTTTAATAAAACTTATCCGAATCCTAAATTTTCGATTCTTTTATCGTTACAGTTACTGAAGGAAACGATAACGACCAAAATCAATTTTTCCTCTAACTTTCAAAGAAACAAAACAATTAATTTACTATCAGCTTGAGATTTTTTGGTGGAGCAGTGTGACGAAAGTGTGCATAGCAAGTGATCGATCTAACACCTTTTTTTTATATGTAATTGTCTTGCGTAAAAGCAATAAGAACGCGATAAAAGACATATTTGTTTTAAATACTAGAATGTTTTCCCCTCAACGAATGCTGACTCTTTTAATAACCATTTTATTTTCAAATTTACTATCTTCGGTTTAAAATCGTCCCAGCTTTATAACCTGACCTGGTATTCTGCTTTTCAGGTACTTTAGAACAGCTTGTGTGCCCCGCTGTAAGAAAATCAAAGGTGGCTTTTAGTCAAGGCGTGTAATGCAAAGTGAGATTATTGTTTAAGAATTGTAGCAGATTTAGCCCGCTGCGACTGAGAACGAAGTGTAGCATCCTAAAATAGCAAAACATATCCAAACAATAATTTGAGTATATTACAAAGATTCGGCCAACTTTTGTGTTTTCACAAAAAATTAGTTTCATTTCAACTTGTGGCAGAAAAGAGTTACAATACATTTTTATGTTTGTTCGCTGGTTAGAATTGGTGGATGAAGGCGTGCAGCGTGCAGCGACGCATGGACTGCAGAATGTGAAAGAATGCCAGGTAGCGTCTGGGCCCACAGCAGTGGACAATATGGACGCTCACTATAAATGGATAATATATATTACCATAATGATATCACGTCGTATTGATTTTAAAGGGTTTCCTTCCAGTGCAACTGACTTCAATCCTTCCATTGCGCCCATCGTAAAAGGAAGTCTAGGAGAACAGACAAGTTACCTGCGTTTTCTAGTATTTCAACTAGTGAACCATTTCATTTCAAAAATATAACTAGGTTGCGTATTAATATAAATTAATTTGAGAATTAAATTATAATTGTGTTTATTTTGTTATGTGATAGATTAGTCTCCCATCCAGGGGGAGTGAATGACTCTTGTCCACTTAACACTACAGAAACCGGTGATAAGCACCAGCTCCAAAGGGCAACATAGACTCGTAAATTGATTTAGCTTAACTTTTATTTTAAAGAAGCAAGGCGTTTGTCCAACTGGCACATAGCCATTGACAAGAATTTGAACAAATGACTCGGCTTCCCAATGGAGTCTTTAGAAGACGTTCTGTGAGCTGAACATCTGATTGATAATCTGAGGGTTATGGGTTCGATTCCCATCAACGAATAAGATTTTTCTGAGTGTTGAAGCTCGCAGAGCATTTTAAATCGTCACTAATGGTTCTTCTATATTATGACCGAGTGATTATTGTTGTCTCACAACTTACTTACTTGTAGTCACTCTAATAAGTTGTATATTATATTCATTAAATCGTTAAATTTTTAACTTCTATTTTTAATTTCATCTTGTGAGTACACGAAGTGAATTAAAGTTTATCAGATCAATATTCATTGTCGTAAGGTTTTAAAGGAAGCTGAGGTTTTGAGCTAAACTCATACCCAGGCCCTTTCCTCTGGGAAGAGAAAGACTGGTTGCAACTGGTCACGTGAGTTGGTAAAAAACTATATTGTATGAGAGGGGATCCTTTCACTTTAAATTTTTGTTGCTATCAGTGTTTTGGAACGACCCCTCCGTAATATTTATTTTTGTTAGGTTTACATCATGTTTTACAGCAGTTGTGATTTATGAGCGTTGCGATACACAACAATCTTTAAAAATGTTTTACTATAATTAGGATTGGCAACTCTACCGCAGAGCCAACAACAACCTGTAAAATCGACAACCTTTTTTTCAGGGGGTAGATTGTTTTGTCGGTTCAAAGTTTACACATGACATTTCTACTGCAAACATGAGGATAGACTACAAGCAGTCCCTATTTTTCCTCTTTAGTTCATCCTAAGCCGGTAAATCAAGATAGCGGACTAATAAACGTGCGAGAACTGAGGCGAGGACAAAAAATAACTTGCAAGCCTGGGGTGGGGGTGGGAGAGAGAGAAAAATAGGGACTACAGACAGGTCACTGAAAAAAAATCTGTGCGTTCGCCAGGCAAAGCAGCAAACTGATTGGTCGGTGTGCTGTCAAAACGTTGCGTCGGCTTGCAGCAAAGAATTCAGTTGATAAACGCTATTGTTTATGGATTTGGTTGTTTGGTCTATAAACAGTTTTGAAACGGTTCGCAGAGTAAAACTCAAGTGTTGAAGAACTCTTTTCATCAGTTATATATTCTAGGAAAGAACTTCTGCTCGAAAGTTTACAAACAAATTACGCTTTCCTGTCAAAGTCTGAGTCTGTTCAGTCGCCCGAAGATCAACGGTCTGTATGTTAAAACAGATTTTATATAGATATACATCAAAAGACGTTTCTTAAATCTTGGCTCAACGTGGTTTCAACGGACTGTTTTGTACAGGTTTGGTGAAATTTGCAGAAAGAGTAAACAGCCAATTATTAATTAAACACGTGGCCAAAGTTGCGTAAGTTGTTGACCGGAATGACAGCAGTTTGTGAAGTAAGTTTACAAACTCTATTTATTTCGCAGAATGGGGATTGTCATGCTTCAGTATGAATTAAAAACGAGAACAATTTCTTTATTATTGGTTTAGTTGTTCTGACAGTTATTAAGCCGTTGCAAATAATTATTTCCATTGAAGTTTTTTGTTTTGATGGAAAAGCCGCTGCAACTTTGACATTGAAGTTTGGAGTTAATAAAAGTAGATCAAAACAGATTTATAGCGAAATCAGTTCGAACGAGTGTCAAACTGCCGATATACTGAAAATATGTGTATTTGTCGAGTGAATTCGTGGAAAAGACATATCTATCTTAACAAAGGTCCACAAGTTTGCTTTTGACAATATTTGTTTTCTTGGGTTCTGCAAACAGATTTTCTGTCGATATTCTGCTTTGTTTTTCACCGAATTCATTCACTGTAAAACGTAGAAAATTTGTATTTGCAGAAGCGGCAGAAATTTTTAGATGATCGACATAATCTTTCAGAACTGCACTGCTTTTTAGCAGTTAGGTGCCAGCAGTTACAATACAGTTTTCGGCACTTATTTTTCACACTGTGATGAGCTTAAAATTTGATTGACTAACGAGCCGTGACAAGTGAGCAGCAGATTTTTTTTGAGTGAGCTCTCTGTAGTCCCTATTCTTCTCTCTCTTCCGCCCCCACCCCGTTGCCATTTTTGTCCTCACCTCAGTTTTTGCGCATTTGTACCAGTCCGTTATTGAACGAAAGAGGAAAAATAGGGACTGCTCGTAGTCTAGAAAAAAAGGAATTTTTTTTTCACTGGAGATCACATAAGTTCAAAAAATTTCAAGAAAATCATAAGTTTAATTTTCGACCTAAAATAGTCAATTAGGCTGTTTTTGCACTGAGCTCTTCAATTACAAGCACACATTTACTTCAAATCATATCAATTATGAACTAAGTCAGTTGTGGTTATCATGGCAACAGCACAGGAATATTTTAAAGCCATTTCATATAAATTATTCACCATACCTCATGTCTGACCATAGCTTCTTGCTTTTTATCTTCTAAAACCCTAAAGAAAAAAATACTTTAATTGCCTTTTACAAACAAGTATTACATGTCAAGAGTTTAAGACAGAGATATAATTATGTGATGTTATTTGCCATAATTTTTTTGTGTGGAAACTCAACTAAAAGTTACATCTTTCAATATCAGGGTAGCTGAACTGCAACATACACAGTACAGTACAGTTGCTACGACAACACACTGACGAACCCAGGTATCCCAGCTATAAAATTGAGTAAGAACTATCTTCTATCTGGGTTAACCTTCAAAGTAATCTAGGAAATACTAGTGTACAAATCCTGATAAATGAAAGTAAATTATTTTAGGTAATGATTTAACAGAAAATTAAAAATTATTATTATATTAAGTTATAAGCAT